>JAPDER010000075.1:0-117448 GCA_027569225.1 Aspergillus panamensis | reverse complement strand
CCCCCCCCCCCCCCCCCCCCCCCCCCCCCCCCCCCCCCCCCCCCCCCCCCCCCCCCCCCCCCCCCCCCCCCCCCCCCCCCCCCCCCCCCCCCCCCCCCCCCCCCCCCCCCCCCCCCCCCCCCCCCTCGAGGTCGATGGAGCTGATTATGGATGTCGATCACATAAAAGAAATCTCTGATCGCCAGAAGAGGTAACAAACCTTCCAAAATAGCACGATCGGTAGCGAGGAATCCATCCTTCAAGGCCTGTTCAATATCACCTTTCGCGAATGAATCCTGCTTAGCGACGATCTTGTGGACATTGTCCCCCGCGAACAGGGCTACTTTGTCTCCCCCGTGTCCATCGTATACTCCGAAGAAAGCAAGACGTTTGTCAGGGTCGGTGGGTTTCTCATTAACACCGGTGAATTTCGCCTGGAGGTCTAGCACAGAGGCGTGGGCATCCTCCATGCTAATTCGCCAGCCTTGCATGGCCGAGACGCCGTATATACAGCACTCATCTTGTCCTTCAGATGAAGCCTAAAAAGATAAGAAAAAAGCCATGCGACATATGTTAGCGATGAATATGGAAACAGTGTATATTTTATCGACGGTGGTAGGTCAGAAAATCGTCCGCAGGAAACTTTTTCTTTTTTTTTTTTTTCAAATTTCATCGTTTGTATGGAGACCCCGCAGTGGTGAGCCACGATTCTGCCACCCCTCGGAAGAAAAGGAGGGATAAAACCACGACGATCATGCGGGACAGTCCAATACGCCCATAGAAATAGAAACCATTGGACAGGAGAAAACGGCCAGAGGATAATATATAGAATTAATCGCCGCAGGACGATCGATCGGGCCGGAGAGGATAGGATTTGGAGTTTGCACTCTGATGGCTCGCAGTGTGGGGAGGGGAGCGGGATGGAGGGGATTCAAGGCAGCAAACTCATTCAGTCATATTTCACCCACCTTATCGACCACGGGTTCTGACAAGGTCTGGCCCATTATGTCTGTCTGATCACAATTAACTTTTCAAGGGTTAAATTTCAGGTCAGAAGCACATGTAACACACAGAAAGTAGAGAGGAAAATAAAAGGGAAATTGTTTGGAAGGGTTCTGGAAGAGAGGAAGGGAGGGGAAGAGCAGAATCAGGTGGAAGATTGAGGGCAAGGGCAGAATGATAGGCGGCGTGCGGGAGAGTCCCAGCAGAAAAATTGGAAGACGCCCAAAGTGACTTTCTGTGCTGTGCAGGAGGAGTCTATCTGCCTATCAATGAGTCGACTAGTGGCAGGGGAATAAATCAATCAATGACGATAAAGATGGAAGAAAAATATTATTCACAATGTAGGATTTTTTGATGTTTCTCGAGGGCAGACGAGCTAGGCCTAGCCAGTCATGTCAAGGGGGAAAAAGAATTACTATATGATGATATTAAGCTAGTTAATATTCAGGATTATTATTAATTTATGAGGGCAGTGAAAATCAAATCAGAGAGCTGGGAAGGGTGTCACATTGGCCTGGGGTTGCTGAGGAGCTCGCCATAGATGTGGCTTTGACGATACTTTTCCTTTATACTCCAGGCATGCATTTTTATGGTGATTATTTTATTTACTACCTAGTGCGTGTACATTAATGGGATTGGATAGTCATGAAATTACAAACCCCATTATTTACTAAAACTTTGACTATTTTTTATCTCTTGGATTGAAGGAATATCATCCTGGAGATTATTATGATTATTACTGTAATTCCCCCCTTCTCCTGTTCAACAACGAAGCCACAGGCTGAGGAGTAAGATTTACAAGTCGCGTGCTGCTCTGCTGATCGAAAAATTTCGACAAAAACGCTTAGCGTCTGCTGACTTCATCTTCAGCCAGTCACAGCACTCGTATGGGACATGTATGTCAGTCCCCGACTGTGATAGTAGTACGTAGTACCTAGGTACTAGTACTAGTACTATGAGATGTGTATTGTTATCCCGATAGAGGTTTTAATTAGGACAGAAATTGTTTAATTTTTACCTACTTACCTAAACTTTGTTATAATACCTTCATATTGTCGTTGGCTCTATAGTTTGTGATTTGTGATGAAATCTTGTCCTAAGAGCAAGGCACTCTGCAAGGGATGTTGACGCCGGTCCCAACAGTTCGGAAACTTGAAACTTCACGCTCCATGTTACTAAAAACATCATGATCATTACAATCAGTCCAGGATTTATACAGGAACGACAGACAAACAGACAAACAGGCAGACCTTGCGTTGAACTTAGTACCTTAGCTACAATAGACGAGAGCTGCAGATCTCAAACTCGGCAAATTTAATAATATCTACCTGCATCTGATAATTCCAGGGTCTTCGCAAGGGAACAGCCATGTATTGTGCAAGGGCTTACTCAGCTCAGAGCGAAACCTGTCATTTCATTTGCACTTGGACCAGGATCCAGGTAGTTTGGCAGGGACTAAAATAATAAGGTACCAGAACTTTGACCAGCTGAAAATCGTAATTTTAACTTAGTCGCATGGCACATGCTCATTGGTCCGAAATTGAGGGGTTTATGAACTCTTTTGCTTATCGGGCGCATAATTAAGGCTAGGTAGCTAAGTATACCTACTACCTCCTAGTAGTAGGTAGAGAGCTGAAGCTTACACTCCAGCCCTGACATGGGAAATGACTGGAGGTTGCCTGTTGGTACCTAGCCAGGATGTGAACAGAAAATTCTAGATTGCAGAAATTGGAAACACTTCGCAAGTACCAGGTTCTACTTATAAGGTGTTCCAAATTGAATGCATCCAATGTCGTATTTGCTACCAAGGACGCAATCGCGTGGAAACCGAGGACCATGGTCGCAAAAATGAGGGAAAAATATGTAGAGAGACACGGAAAACTGAATAAACATTGGGATATCATGTAAAACTTCAGAAATGATTGAGTACTGCACCTAAATTTCCTCCCGTAGAGACAGAAAAAACAGTGGTATCTAGGTCAAGCAAGCAAACACTACTTTTTTTTAGACAAAAGCAATTTCACTTCTCGTACTCCCCGTAAGATCCTTTTGGAAACCTTGCGGGTGGCTCGAGTCTCGCCCGACCAATTTGATTAGACTGATTTGGCGCGCTTTGCTGTCATACGGAGTAGACCAAGTCGAAGGGCTTTTCCGAAACGGTTGTGACCTTGATGTAGACACCCCCTTGTGTGAGAATTGACTCGGCTGCGAGCAGTATCCTGGATCATTCTCGCTATAGACGTCCCCGTTTTCATCGTGTTTAGTATTATTCAGGCTCAGTTCGCTGAAAAACCGGGGCAGTGGGGAAATGATGTTCGAGTAGTTCTGTGCAAGGCTAGATTGACTCTGCCCCTGGACGAGAGGAGCGAGTGGCCGCACAATGGGTGATTCTTCTGACAAGGACTGTAGATAGGTAGAATGTCGATGATCGTCGGTGTAGATGGAGCCGGACATCATGGACACGGGACGTTCTAGAGCGGACCGCCGGCGACACTCATCAATGAAGATAGAACCGTTCATGGTATCCGACCGACTCGCATTGCTTCGGGTTCGTTCCAAAACCCGGATCCCAGACGAAACACGACGAGTACTGAATTGGCCAGAAAACATGGGATTGGACGAGTTTCGACACCTCGCACGACCTTGGACAAAAGCCTCCAAGGAGTCAGCTTCGGAAATCGTCAAGCTATCACGGTCCACAGGGCGTAGGCTCATTCGTTTTGGATATTCATGGCTATCTCTTTTTCGAGGCGGAGGGCGAGGAAATAGAGGTGCTAGGTTTCCCAAACTGCTTTCATCACTTCTAAGAGACGCCTGCGTATTCTGCCAGGAAACTCTGACCACCCCGTGACCTGGTGGCCCAAAGCCTCCAGCGCCATGTCCAGCACCACTAAATCTCACCGGAAGTCCAGAGGCGACGGAAGAAATTCCACTCGAGCGTTTTGAATACCGTTTCGATCGGGATGATAAGGCGGAGTTGCGCTTCAATGATCTTCTCGGTTGAATGGGTTTAAGAGGTTCTCGTCTCCCGGAGTTATTGGAAGTTCGTCTGCGTATGGGTAGGTTGCTTTGAAAGGATAAGCGATTAGGCTTTTTCAGTGTATCCTCAGGTGGCTTGTTTTCATCTTGCTCGGGGATTTGCAAGGGCGCAAAGTACCACCCAAGTGTCGAACTTCCGATCGTATTATCTTTAGGAACTGCATCATGCGTGCCTTGATCCTGATCGCCCTCGTTTAAATTATTTGAATTCCACCAGGGTTCCAGTTCCAACTGTGGAGCTTTCGAGGATGGCGAGCTAGGCCCACCCATTGTCGGGGCATCTCGTTGTATCGTTGCTTCAAATGGTTGGCAGTGTTGTAACCCTGGTCCGCCAGGCTGGGGAGGTAGGGGCTTCTCCTCCAGCGTTTTGTCTTCTTCGTGGGTTCCCCTTTTTTGCCGGCGGCGTCGGCAGTAGAGAAAAAGCAGGATCATACTCACAAAGCCCACAGGGATGAATATCGACATCGCAATTATGCCAGCTTTCTTGTCTCGATATCCACGACTGTTCGGGTCTGCAGCGCTGCCTAGTCCTTGTCCGCCCGCATCATCTTCGGTTACAATATTAATGGTAAATTCCCGGGTACCTTCTGCAGTGCCTTCACTAGCCGTCAGATTCACCATCATTTTGCTCGGATCCAGATCTGATGGAACTTGGCCATGGAGGGTCTTGTTGCCACGGTTATATTGTAGCCATGGAAGCTGGTCTCCTAGATCAATGTCAAGTTCGGCAGAGTCATTGGCGAGAACAGAGCTATTGAAAACAAATGTAAAGTATTGACCGATGATCGCCTCACAGTCTTCAACATCATCAGTGAAGAACTGCGAGTATTGGAGAGTGACAACTAGAGTCGCCACGTCTTGATACATGTCCTTTACTGAAATCGTCACATTTTCATTATTGGCATCGGATGGAGGGGTGCCATGGAATTTCAAAGATTGCTTATCGAATGAGAGCCAATTCAGCAATTCGACATCGATTTGAACTAGACCAGAGCTCCCCGGATTTTGGTCATCCAAAGTTAAAGTATCCATAAACGAGGGGCTGGAAAACTCTCTTCCTCTGGTAACGAATACAGTCTGCGCACTTTGCTTGAAAGATAGAACGCGAGGGCTGACGGTGATCTCGAAGACCATGGTGGCGGCACTGAATCCAGACACGTCGGAGGCCACTAAATTAAAAGCGAATGTCTGTGGGCCAATATTGGGGGCTGTGCCATAAAATCGAAGGGAGGACTGGTCGAACTTGACCCAAGACGGTAACGGGGCGTTGTCTGGAGAAGATGTCCCGTAGTACACGGTAGAGGGATGAGCGTTGGAGAAGGTATCGGAGTCGAAGGAGAAAGAGAATGAATCGCCAGAACGAATGATAAGGCAAGAGGGAGCTGATGTCGGTCCAATATGTTGAAGTTGTGCAGAGAGTGGTTTTCCGGGTCTTGGGCCATCATCTGTAGTAACAACTAGCGTAACTTGCATGCTCACAGATCCTGATTGGTCTGTTGCTATAAGATTGAACCCTGGCGTCCCAACATCATCCTTATGAGGTGTCCCGGAAATTGTACGATTCGTGCTATTCACATGAAGCCATGACGGCGCGTTTGAAAGCGAGTAGGTAATATCAGACGACGCTCCGCCGAATGTGCCCTGGGAAAACTGGAACTCAAATGGCTGCGCTACTCGGGCGACAGGAGGCAGCTGCGCATTCACAGGATAGCTCACAATTAAGCTTGCTTCGACTCTTAACAGTATATGGAGGAGAATCAACGCGATGAGCGCCATTTCGTTTCCAGAAAATCGAACGTGTGTCAAGCGTTCACTGACTGAAAACGCATAGAAATCGTGTTCGTCTGGCTTAACCAAGAGACATTTGAAGATCTAGTACAGTCTAGAAAGTGGTGAATGAATTGGATGAGGGATAGACGAGAAATTGAAATGGAGAGCAGAGGAAATGTGTAGCCCTTAGCTGATTCTCCTCCAAGGAGCCCGCGCCAAAGGGACTCTCTATACAGGAGGGGCGCGAAGTACTTGACCCCTTCACCAAAGCCATACCTGGATATGTTTAACATCGCTCAAGTATGGAAAACTGTGAGAGAAGACGGGCATTCGCGCAATCGAACTCACGTTGTGAAATGCAGTGTCCTGCAAGGGATGCAACCAGGAGCTAAAGAGAAACGCGAACCCAACCACTCACAATGATCTCTCTGCACCCTCGGAGAATTAAGGAGTAATTGACAGTCAACGTTCACTTTGAATTAATCACGTAACACCCTCAATTCGATAAAGGGTTAAAGGATATACATAGGAGTGACAGGGGGCGTGATTCAGGTGCCACGTTGGAGATCGAGGATCATTTTGATCCCGTTACGTCCTGGTGCATAATAATCGGGAATCTCTTGACATTCCTCGAAGCCACTGCGGACATACAAAAATCTGGCTGGCTCTCTCGCCTTGTCGACCCATAGATGAATATACTGGCAGCCTTCCTTTCTCAGTCGGTGCCGAATGTAGTCCATAAGCTGTATCCCTACGCCTCGTCGACGAAATGCCTCCGCAACACAAACCTTGTGCAGGAGGGCTACCCCTTTCTGCCGAACATAGACGGCATAGGCAATCAATTGCTGTTGTGGTGACCCGCCTGATGGGGTCTGGGCTGCATAGAGAACCCTCGTGTTGGGCTTTTTGCGCCAGAGCTCCTCGCCAAACGAGAAAGCTTCGTTGGCAGGGAAAGTCTTCTTTTCGACGCGTGAAATTTGGGCCAGAATCTCGAATGCCTGAGCCTTGCCCAAGGAATGAATGTCTGATATGGTCAGATCCTTCGAAATTCCTACCACCTTTCCAGGGTCTACATCCATTGTGGTCTGAAGAAGGAGGAGGTTGGATAGGTTAAAAAGTCAGCTCTAAAAGCGAGATATTTAATAGATTATATAAGAAATGAAGATGAGCCAGTGTCGAGAACCTGAGATCGATTTGACATGTATAGTATGCTTCTCATGAGGGAGGAAAATGAGGAACTGCTTCCCAACCGGAGAAATAAACCTCTATGAAAAAATTACCTTGTTGGGTCTAGCAAAAATACAACTTATAATACTCAGCTTCTCAAAAATACCCGCTGGTAATCGTGGATTTGTTACCTTCGTACGTACCGCTCCATAAAGGGCAGGGCAGCATCAAATTCCAAGTTGATTATCCAGGTCAACATCATTCTCAAGAGGCCAAAGTTCTCATTCACAAGGCCATAGCCTCTAGGACCTATCCCCTTACCACAAGACGGCCTTTACCCCTCCCTGTTGCCCGAAATGCCTCCACAGTCCGATGATAAACGGCAGGCTGCCCGCGAGGTTATTGACATTCTTCACGAGATTTCGATGCTCCTTGTATGTAATCCCTCTCATTCTTCCCACCGGCTTCTCCAGAGGCCATTCCCGACAAACTCTACCCAGTTTTCAACACTAATCTGCGGGCTTGGGTTAGAACACAAACTTGGATCGAACGGAGCTCTCGCTTTGCGTATCGCTCATTGAGAATGGAGTCAATCCTGACGCACTTGCTGTGGGTTTATATTCCTGTCGCTTCCCTACTATCCATATCCATTTCGGACTGATTTCTTTTTTCCTGGTTTAGACTGTAATCAAGGACTTGAGGAAGGAAGCTCCTTCTGCCTCGCGTGGACCTGCAAACGAGTCACCTGAATAAACTCACACGCGTTCCTTTGTCTAATTTTGTGTTCATTTTTCTTTTTTAATTTCTTTACTGTTTCATGATTACTGTTTCGTGATTACTGTTTCGTGACTCTTGAGATACCCGTTGTTCAAATTCTTGCTAATAATCTGGAGAAGAATTAACATACTTGTCATGTCTGTTGTTAATAAGACAAGTCGAATGCTAACAACTATAAAACACAAGAAAAGAGCTGTTTTGACCTCCGTACTTTCCATATTCTTCTCTGGTATCATCATCAAAGTAAGGCAAATAAGACGGCTATGAAATCAGGCGTGAGGATGCGCGGTACAAGATAAACTCAATCAGGCTGCTGTCAGAGGGCAAGAGAAAGATGAGAAAAGACAGGTTTCATGAGGTGGAAGAGACCTATGACGAATTCCCTGTTTTGGTGGTATCCTTTGAGGAAGATTCGATCCCCCCAGCACCGGCCTCCGTCGTTGCTTTCTTTACGCGTTCACTCTCGTCGGTGGCATTCTGGTCCTTGGGTTTGGTCTCTTTCTCATCATCGCTATCACCTAGACTAAACGGATCGTTGTCCCCAACGGGAGAGGGCTCAACCGTAGATAAGGGTTGCCATTTACTTTGCCTCCCTCCCGTTGAGCTTTGGCGGTTAATGGGTTCCGATGCGTCGTAGATATTCCCGATTTCAGCCGGAGGTCCCTCCTGGAATGATACCTTGCGTCTGTCAGGCGAGAGCGATGAGGTCTTATATAGGTCTGGGTTCGCAAGTGGTCTGGGGGGCCTGGGAGGAGGAGCTGAGATGGGGTTAGTCGGCTTTTAATAGTGCTGAAGGAGAAGGTGAGAAGATGAGCAAACCTTCTGAATCCCTCAGTTCGAGTGCAGAAAAGTCGTCACTCAAAACTTGAGGGTCTGCATCATAACGTTCGCGGTCGCCACTGCGACGGTTTAAATCTCCACTTCGGCGCTGTCGGCCGTAACTTTCCTCACCATAGGCCCGGCCAGCATGGGTCTCATCCTCATCTTCGCCATCAAGCTTCTTTCTCAAATTTTGAACCCAAGAACTAACTTTCGTCTGAGTATCAAGGAATCCCTTGCGGATATTTTCACGAATCACAGGAAGTTCGTCTAAAAGGTCAGTGAAAATCAAGGAACCTCGGGCGCTGGATGAAAATACCATTAAAGAAGTCATATTCTCTGTCATCTGATTGCTCGCTTGCCCTTCTGGGACGTTGGCGCTCGCCTTCCCACTGAGTCGGTTGCGCACGGCGATTATAGTGCTCTGCGAGTTGACGAGCGTACATCTCATCAGCCTCTAGCTGTCTTTGCTGCGCCGATGGGCGTGGGGGTTTTGGTGGTGGTGCTAGTTCCTCCTGAGCATTTGGATCGGTCATGCCTGGGAAAACAGTCAATGATTGCCGCTCAAGTTCGAATCGACGTTACCAACCAAGAAGAGCATGGAAAGCTCTTTCGACGTCAAAGTTGCTCGCGACTAGCACTGCCTTGACAACAGAGGCTTCAACCGACGGAAATGCTTCTTTGAGGGTGTTCTCCGCTTGTACCTGGGGGCTCAATGGGCGGGGAGGTTTTGGCGGAGCTGCCTCAAGGCCAACTTGCTGGGCTGGAGCTGGTGAGATGGATGTGAAACCAGTTTCCTGGAATTCATCATCGAAATCCAGAGGACGCGCAGTGGTCGGGGACTCAGGCCTGGGGCTGGTTGGGCCGGCCGGTATCTTGCTAGCAGACTGTCATGGAGTGAGTATTGCGCCAATACGGGCAAATGTGGGGGATGGAGGAGAGGGTTCACGCACAGTCTTGTCTTCTTCCGACATGATGTCAATGTTCAAGGGGTTTAAAATAAGTAAGATCTTATCCACGGAGCCCCAAGAAAAGTTAGGTGAAAGTAGCAACAGGAATAAGAGAGTCTGCGATGAGAAAAATTGCGCCCAACAGGCAGAAAGCAATTCGAATGATTGGAACTCGCTGCGATTGGAGGCTCAACTGTAAGCTCCAAAGCATCAGCCACTCTGGATCGCGCGGTGACGTTGAGTCACGTGTGGCACGATGTACATCTGTGGTTATCTAATCAAACAGTGTACATTGTCACTTGTGTATCAACCTTTCACTCATCCTTCGATTTCGATCTTTTTCATTTCTGCAGAACAATAGGCTCAGAGAGTTCATGATATCCAATTGGCACAGTTGACATTTGTGTGCTTATTCAACATGATTCATACCTCTCGCTTGGCCAATTCCAAAGCCATCCTTGTTTGATATTTCAATGCCATTATACTATCGTCTAAATCTGAAATATTCCTTAATCACCATACAGCAAAATGACCTCAGATTTAGATCTCGCATCTTCATTCATTCCATCCTTGTACAAACCTCCCAACTTACTGCCAATTGCGCGACATAAGGAGAGTTTGACATACCTCGTGGAGACATACCCTGTTACCATTGTCGTGGGACAAACAGGCAGCGGAAAAACAACGCAACTACCTCAGTACCTCGACCAGGCAGGATGGTGTGCGAATGAAAAAGCGATTGCGATTACGCAGGTTAGTAAACTTCTTACTTTTCTTGCCTGTTAACTCCCTTTAGTCCTAGTATAATAACGCAATCACAGCCTCGTCGAGTGGCTGCTACAACGGTGGCAGCCAGAGTGGCGGAAGAAATGCGCTGCAAGTTAGGTGAAGAAGTGGGTTACTCAATTCGTTTTGAGGATGCAACCTCTGCATCGACGAGAATCAAGTTCTTAACAGATGGGATGCTGCTTAGAGAGGCCCTGGTAGACCCTCTTTTATCACGATATTCAGTAATCATGGTTGACGAGGCACATGAAAGGTCTCTCAGCACTGATATCCTGCTAGGAATTCTCAAAAAAATAATGAAAAAACGTCCTGAGCTTCGAATCGTGGTCAGTAGCGCAACACTACAGGCCGAAGATTTCCTGCGCTTCTTTGCTGGAGACGTACCCCAAAGCAACTTGGAGTCCACCGAGATTAGAGGGAGCGTTGGAAGGATTATTAGCCTGGAAGGTCGCATGTACCCCGTTGACATACTATTTCTTGAATCTCCCGCGGAAGATTACGTCGAAAGGGCTGTCAAGACGGTGTTTGACATTCATTTACAAGAGGCGGAAGGTGATATTCTGGTGTTTCTAACCGGCCGAGAGGAAATTGACACGGCAATTCAGCTGATTTCCGAACGTGCAGCGATACTTCATCCCAAGGCACCGTCCTTGCAGTCACTCCCTTTATACTCTGGCCTTACAACAGATCAACAAATGTATGTGTTTGAGCCACCACCCGAAAACACCAGGAAAGTTATTGTGTCGACAAATATTGCTGAGGCGTCAGTTACAATAAATGGCATTGTGTATGTTATAGATTGCGGGTTCGCGAAGCTGAGGGCTTATAATCCCAACACTGGTATCGAAACCTTGACAGCTGTACCGATATCGAAGGCCGCCGCTGTTCAGCGTGCCGGCAGAGCCGGAAGGACAAAGCCGGGGAAATGTTTCCGCCTCTATACCCAACAAGCGTACGAAGAGCTTCCAGAATCTACGATCCCCGAGATCCAACGGTCCAACCTAGCTCCCGTGATAATGCAGCTCAAGGCTCTAGGGATAGACAACATAGTCAGGTTTGATTTCTTGACCTCGCCGCCTACAGATATTGTGATACGTGCATTTGAACTTTTGTATTCTCTGGGGGCAGTTGACGACTACGCCAAACTCACCAAGCCCCTGGGAATGAGAATGGCAGAGCTTGCAGTCGAGCCAATGATGGCTAAAGTGCTTCTCACCGCACAATCTTTTAATTGTTTGAGCGAGATACTCACGATTGCCGCCATGGTCAGCCTCCAAGGCGCCGTATGGGTTCAGCATGAAGGTGACAAAAAGTCATCAGAAAGTACTCGAAGAAAATTTGCTGTGGAGGAGGGCGACCATTTGACATATTTAAATGTTTATCAAGCTTTCGTCACAAAAGGGAAGAAGGACTCCAAATGGTGTCGAGATAACCTCCTAAATTACAGGTCTTTACAGCGAGCTGTCAGCGTAAGGGGCCAGCTGAAGCGGTATCTTGAGCGGTTCGGTATTAATGTCGAAGAAACCCTTTCATCTAATACCAGACCAGCGGTCTTGGGTAAGCCATCTGAACAAATCCAGCGTTGTCTAACAACCGGATATTTCGCGCATGCCGCAAGGATGCAACCCGACGGAACTTTCAAGACAGTCAGCGGCGGAATCACGCTTTATGCTCATCCAAGCTCATTGATGTTTGTAAGTTGTTTTCTACCTCTCATCTGTCGCTTTTTTGTTCTCCGATTTGTTGTCATGGTATGTTTGCTAATGTGGACTTGATAGAACCGAAAAGCGGACTGGGTTATCTTCCATGAGATCCTGCAAACAGGTGAAAAGACCTTCATACGGGATATCACCAAGATTGAAAAGAGCTATCTTTTGGAGTATGCCCCTAATTATTATAAGGTTCATTAATTAGATATCTCTTTATTATACCCAAGCATCAATTTTTATAAAGTAGTTCTAGCCCTGTTTCGTATCATAAAAAATAAAAGCAACATGGCGCTGTGAGGTCCACACACAGTATTTAAGGAAAGCAAATGTAAAATAGGGAGATGTATGCTGTAGTATATATTCCTGACCAGGATCCAAACGTTGTGCAGAATAGAAGGAGATTCGATATTAAGGGTTGTGAAATATGACGGCATACCTTCACGAACTACTACTGTGGAACTCCATGCAGACAAAATAGGGGAAAGGGAACCACCACCGCCCCAGAACAAAGAGAAGACCCATCCTTCAGCATCGGATACTAGATCAACAATAAGATCGAGATTATACAATCAAGGATTGATTCCAGACCAGCGGCCTTTGCATATCAGAAATCCCGAAATGTCAGGCCATCACCATCACGATCATGGCCACCATGGACATTGCCACGGCGAGGGCGATGATGGCCACGACCATTCGAATGACATCACCCCGGCTATACAGTCCCTTCTATATTCTCAAATTCAATTCGATTCTATTACTACTCTAAACGGTGTGGTGAAGTTAATATTTTGCCCCCAGTTTGACATCTTTTACTGATGTTTAGATGTAGAGGCAAGTCCGAAATCTGGAGCTGCGATTGTCAAGAAAACTTGGGCCGAGAGACAAAATGATCAGCCAGAGCTGGAAAGCGATGCGGACGAACAGCTGCTGATGTATATCCCGTATGTTAATCGTTTTGCTACTCTGATCTCAACGGTGTCTATTTTTTTGTTCCTAATCTTACCCCGCGAAATACCCTTCAATTTTCTCCCCTCGAAAAACATCATGATATAATCCCTAAAAGTTCCGAACAAAAGCCTTTAAATTTACCTCTAAAGCTTTTTGAAACACTAACAATGTATTCCATTATCTATTCTGCAGCTTCACCGGTCAAGTCAAAGTTCATTCGATCCTAATCCACACCGCGCCAACTCCATCCGCACCCAAGACAGTGAAACTGTTCAAAAACCGCGATGACCTTGATTTCGCAACAGCGTCGGAGCTCAAGCCCACACAGACAATCGAGGTTCCGCAGCCAATCCCCGGAACTGATGTTTTTGAGCTGCCCTTGAACCGCGCACACTGGAACACGACTACGTCTATCACTCTGTTTTTCGAGGATAACTGGAGTGACGGAGAGGAAGACGTCACAAAGGTCGGTTATGTTGGATTTAAGGGTCAGTTTATGGCTTTGAACCGGGAGCCTGTCACTTTCCTGTATGAGGCTGCGGCGAATCCGAATGACCATGTCGCAATCCAGGGGGTAAGCGGTGTTGGAGGTAGGATTATGCCCGGGCAGTGAGAAGGGCAGAGGGCAAGTTTTCCCGTAGGGGGAATGTCTAAAGGAAATTGGGTTCTCTTCGACATGTTATGATGACTTATGAATATGTTCTGTGCACATGCATGCATATTAATGGATGTTTCCAGCATTGATTATGGATTTAGACTCTGTTCAATATCATGATTCCGTGATTCATTGTCTATGAGAGTATCAAGCAAAAAATGCAAATCTAAAATCTTCGTAGGTGCCCAAGAGAATCCGCTAACACCATGAACGCTCCAAAGTAGACACGAGACACATCAAGTCCGCATCTAACGACCAATATACAGAAGCTGCTTATGCGGATGGAAATCTGTACTTGATAATTCAAGAAGCAAGGACTGCAGCTCGTGCTTTGGCCCTAGCCCTGGCCTTCGCCTTCTCATCCTGGGCCAGCTGTTCCGCGTCGACTGGTTCAGAAGGTACAGTTGTTGGAGCTTCGGGCAGGTCAACCGCCGCGGGACCCTCGACTTCGCGTCGTAAAGTCTCCAATTCATCCTCCACCTCGTCTTCATCTTGGTTGGATAAATGCCCAACGAGCATTTGACTGATCTCCTATACCACCAAGCACATTAGTATATACCTACAGGAGAGAAGCATCTCGCATCCGCTTACCTCTTGATACGCCCTAGCTTCTTCGGTCTCGCCCATTAACTTCTCCACGCCTTCAAGACCACCCATTTCCTTGTGGATGGTCTGGAGAACTTTTGTCCCCTGCTGTAATCCATACATGATATCCTTCTGGACGAGCGCGAACTCAACCTGGCTGGTGAGTTGCTCCAGCTGTTCCAACTGTCCATCCGTCTTTGCTAGAAGGGACTCTTGGTATTTCTTGCGGCGCAGCGCGAGCAGAGCGCGCTTTCGATCATTCCGGGCGAGACATTCCTTTGCGATTGCGGTTTCGCGATCGGTGAGGACTGTGATACGCTTTTGGTATTGATGGAGTTTATCACGTTGGTTTTTGAGATCAAGGATTGCTCTGGTATTCAAGTAAAGTGAAGGGTTAGTATCCTCTTAACCGGCACGAGATGTCAACTGGGGTCATGGTACAACAAGTCCAATAAGCAAAAATGAGGAAATAGGGCTTACCGATCTTGGGGGGATATTTTAGGGGCGCTGTTCGTGTTCCCCATTGTCACCGCATATTGTCGTCAGTTAGTGAACTCGTACTCTCCAACATGCGGAGGTGAGGCAGCAGATAAGGGACGGTCAGGTCTAGCGAAGGCGCCGATAACGAGCACAATGACGTTGGTCGTATGGTTCGGTACCGTACCCGTCCATACTCGATCGAAAATAACCAGTCAGTACTGGTACTGTCTTGGCGGTATGAGATTGTCCAATCAAAGTTACCTTCCCCGGTATTTTCAGGTACTCCGCCGGTCAATCTATTCTCCGACACTCAAAAAAATGTAGAAAATATCCGATCGTCAAGTTGAGGGAGACAGTAAAGTTACTGTGAAGCCCATTTTTCCCCAGCTTCAAATCCAGAGAGTAGATGCGTCGCGGAGGCAGACCGACCCTCAAACAGGGTCTTGACCGGGAGGTATGAGGGGCAAATTGCTCCGTTCGAGATTCAATCCGTTTCTAATCGCTCTTTTCTTGCTGGCAGGTCTATCAAGTCGTATGCAAATTCCGAGATGACCAGGCCGAAAACGGGCATATTCGCCTGTCGGTGCCTGCGATATATGAGTCGATTAGAAAGTCAAATTCTAGTTTGAATCGGAAACCAAAGAGGATTTTGGAGGACAGCATCGAGCGTGTGGTGGAAGTAATGAAAGCCGACATAGGAGGGGACGAGAACGATTCGATAGATGGTGATTTCGCCGATTTGGAAGAACAGCCAGCGCCAGTGCCGGTATGAAATATACCCAGCGACAGAATATAAATATCTCAGCACTGACAGCCCCCAGGAATCCAATAGCATGAACAGGAGCATCGTGGGCATGTGGAATAGCGGCTCGAAGCCGCAGAAACAGCCCGAGTCTGAGGCCGCACCTGCTCCTCCTCCCACGTCTACCTCCTCTAAAAAGCGACATCATGGCGGAGAATCTCATTCTTCAAAACGACGAAAGGCCGAAAATGCTATCGACCGATCTCCACCGACCCACGTCAGTCTTGCCGATCTCGGTGGGCTAGACGATGTAATCCAGCAATTGGGAGACCTTGTTATCCTCCCAATGACTCGCCCACAGGTCTATATGACTTCCAATGTGCAACCTCCCCGTGGTGTGCTGCTACATGGCCCGCCAGGTTGCGGAAAAACCATGATTGCGAATGCCTTCGCTGCGGAACTCGGTGTGCCTTTTATTTCTATCTCTGCGCCGTCGATCGTTTCAGGAATGTCTGGAGAATCCGAGAAGGCCCTGCGGGAACACTTTGAGGAGGCAAAGAGGATAGCACCTTGTCTGATTTTCATCGACGAAATTGACGCCATTACACCTAAACGAGAAAGCGCGCAGCGAGAAATGGAGAAGAGAATTGTCGCCCAACTGCTCACCTGTATGGATGACCTAGCTCTGGAAAAGACGGATGGAAAGCCCGTCATCGTTCTAGCAGCCACCAACCGGCCCGATAGTCTCGATGCTGCCCTGCGTCGAGGCGGCCGCTTCGACAAGGAAATCAACATGACCGTCCCCTCGGAGCCCGTCCGCGAGCAGATCCTCCGGGCCCTCACCCGCAAGATGCGCTTGGCAGACGACCTCGACTTCAAAACCCTTGCTAAACGTACTCCCGGCTTTGTCGGAGCTGATCTCAATGATCTTGTGTCCACGGCCGGCTCCGCAGCCATCAAACGATACATGGATCTGCTGAAATCGAACAGCGGCGAAGAAATGGAAATCGAAGGAACAGGAGTCGACGAGCTCAGCCCCAAGGTCAAGGAACTCCGCCGTCTCATCACCCACGCAAAGGAAACCCCAATCGGCGACGAAACTCAAACCATCCTCGTCTCCAACGCAGATTTCTTCACCGCCCTACCTAAGATCCAACCGTCCTCCAAGCGTGAGGGCTTCGCCACGATCCCCGACACCACCTGGGCGGACATCGGCGCCCTCGGCGGCATTCGCGAGGAACTCGCCACTGCAATTGTGGAACCCATCAGAGATCCAGACCTCTACGCCCGCGTCGGTATCACAGCACCGACCGGTGTCCTCCTCTGGGGCCCCCCCGGTTGCGGAAAGACGCTCCTTGCCAAAGCCGTGGCCAACGAGTCCCGTGCAAACTTCATCAGCGTCAAGGGTCCCGAGCTCCTCAACAAATACGTCGGAGAGTCCGAACGGGCCGTCCGCCAGGTTTTTGTCCGTGCCCGCTCGTCCGTCCCCTGCGTCATCTTCTTCGATGAACTGGACGCCCTCGTACCCCGCAGAGACGATACCCTCTCTGAAGCATCCGCCCGTGTCGTCAACACCCTCCTCACAGAGCTGGATGGCCTGGGAAGCAGTCGTCAGGGAATCTATGTCATCGCGGCGACAAATCGTCCGGATATCATCGACCCTGCGATGCTCCGGCCTGGCCGTCTGGAGACACTTCTCTTCGTTAATCTCCCGAGTCCCCTGGAGCGCGTGGAGATTTTGCAGACTCTCATCCGGAATCTGCCGATTGAATTCAATGAGGACCTCAGGCGTCTAGCAGAGGAGTGTGAAGGGTTCAGCGGTGCGGATTTGACGAGCTTATTGCGTCGGGCGGGTTACTCGGCTATCAAGAGGCGGGATACTATCAAACTGGAGGACTTTGTGGCGGCGAAGTCGTTTATTCGGCCTAGCGTTACGGATCTCAAGAAGTATGAGAAGCTTAGGAGGGATTGGAGTGGGGGTGTGATCTAAATGCATATATAGATTTTTAAACAGAGGGTGCGTTAGGTCTACAATATAGAGATACTAATGATAAAAAAGACATTACCTAGCTTGTATTCTATGATGTCGGCATATTCGAAGAGTCGGCATCTGGCCTGAGGCTTATGAACGGGCGCCATCTATGTATTCGCTTTACTCGAAGAATGCTCCTAATAATGCAAGTAAAGAGTGTGAAATGATAAACTTTTTTGTTGTGGATATCGAAAGATACTGGTTTGTACACACCAAAACGCCTTTCTGCAGGTAAGGCACAAGCAAAAAACCACAGAGTAAACAAGTAAATATATGCTGGAAGTGTAGATGGGCAATACATATTACATCCATAAACGACACGTTCCATCTGCACCTGCACTAACACACCATGCTTCCCGAGGATGCCAGTCAATATCCATGACGCCCAACTCGCCGGTAATTTTGTGCCCCTTGAGAACCTTCAGAGGCACAATCGTGGCGTTGCTCAACATGTCGCCGGTAACATTACCATGGAACACCTGTATAGAGCCATCGTCACTGGCATCAGCAAACAGCGGGTAGCGACCACCAGGGTGGAACCGAACGGCACGGATAGCCTTGCGGTGGTATCGGAGGGTCTTGTAGGGGCGTTGAGAAAGTTCCAGATCGTGCCACAGAAGGCGGCGATCGTATGATCCAACGATGATGTTGTCTCCACCGGCAGCTGTGGAGGAGGTTGGGTGAATGTCGAAGGAGGAGATCCAGCGAGCACCGGGCTGGACGATCTTGACGAGGAGCTGACGAGACAGGTCGTAGCCGCGAATCGTGCGTTGGTTGGCAACGAAGAGAATCGGCTTTGAGGGGTGGAAGTGTGCTGTCTGTGGCGGTCCACCACCCTTGATACGTCGACGGAAGGGGTATTGAGTGAGATGCTTGGAGACGGTGTGAATGGAAATAGCCACCGATGCTGGAGTAGAGGCGCCAGAGCACACAGTGACAAAGTAGTCTCCACGGCGGTGCCACGAGATAGTCTTAGGCACATAACGAAGGGGAATAACGGCGCACACACCAGAGTCCTGAAGAGATGACGAAGGGCGTATCCACTGAGGAGGTGTGTTCTTCTTGTTCTCTTCCGCTGCACTTGGGGCGGGTCTCGACGCAGCGTATCCCCAGCCTGCATCGAGGAGCTCCAGACTCGCCTTTTCGGTGTCGGGATCAGCAATGGAAGGCACAGCAAGGTAAATATCGTCACCGGCGGCGGCAGCAAGTATAACGGCATCTTTGCCCGGTCTCCAGCGGACTACATTGACTGGTTCATCTTCACCCAGCTTGACACTCCACAGCTGGCGACCAGTGAGTAATTCCCACACACGAACCATACCATCATCACCTCCAGTGGCAAGCCAAATACCAGTAGGGTCCACAGCAAGACTGCGAACGCGGCCTTTGTGTCCTCTGAAAACTGTCGCGCAGGTGGTTGGGAACGGCTTCAATTCTTCGGGGCTTGGAAGCTTAGGAAGCAAGCTTTCGGGGTCGATATTCAGCTTACTCCTGCGAACTCTAGGGGCTAAGTAAAGATCGAGACAACGTTCAAACTTCTCCTTCACGAAAGTCTCGTAACCAGGAACTTTTCGGAGAGAGCCGAAATCATTTGGAAGGTATTCGCGCTCTCTATCCTCGGGGTCCGCTTCCTCCCAAGCCTTGCGTTCTTTCTTGTCAGGGAGGTACTCAGGAGGCGGATGGTAACTCTCTTCGTAGCCGGGGGGTGGAAGCTTCGGGGCGGGGATATGCATTGGGTGGTCGGGTCGCTCTGCTTCGTTCGCCCACAGATCATAGTTTATAATATCCTGATCCTTTTCATCCTCTTCTGAAGGTGGCTTGTATGGCAGAATGCGACCTTCCCTGATCGCCTTCACAATCTTCATCACCCTCTTGGCTTCGTGTTTTGAGGGAACGAATCGACGCTTTGGTTCAGGTGCGGCGCTAAGAGGCATGATCTCCTTCTTGGTACTGAACCATTCAAGAAGAGGCTCATATGGATTGTAGCCATCCTCGGGGATCTCATTCATCTGGACTTTCTTCAACAGCTCAAGCTCGTCTTGGCTCAGCTCCAACGGTTTACCGGTGGAGGGATCAGTGAGACCAGTCCAGCCCTTAGGAATCTCAATGCTGTCAAGTAGCGCGTCGAGGGCTTCTCCTTTGGCGGGACGCAGAATTTTCTTTCCGTTGATATCATATCCGATATGGGGGTACTGGTCGTAGAAGGACAAGGGAATGTTGCCAATGGTGTTCGCGTTCTCATCAATGTCAGAGAGATCAGAGTTGTCGTCAGGGTTAATCTCATCATAAACATAACGGTCGTTTCCATTTGCGTCCTTTTCGATGCGGTAATTCGGTTCCTCCTCCTCTTCGCTCGAACTTCCATCGTCTTCAGTAAGCCCGCTGAAGTCGAGAGCCGATTGTCCAGACTTCTTCTTTATCACCTCATCCTCTCCATCCGACGGGATTTCGTCACTGTCAAGTTCCTCCTCATCCTCTTCTTCATCGCTGAAATCATCCACTAATTCGACTTCCGAGTCACTGGCATCTTCGTCACTCGAAAGGTCGTTGGCATTGTCGGAGAGGGCGCCATCCAGGTCTCCGGTGTTCAATTCGTCACCAGAAAAAACCCCGGCTTCCTCTTCCACATCCCTTGTGACGGCCTTGCGTTTCTTTGAAGCCTTCAAAGCTGCCATAACGCTGAGGGAAAGCTGCAGGCTTTGTTCTTTATATCACGGAGCCTGTTTGGACTTTTTTTACATTTACCAAAAAAAAAAAAATCGGAGCGGATAAATTGACCGCCCACGTGACACACCGCCTCCTATATCAGATGTTTCTCTGAGAATCCTTCTTGATCTCAGAGACAAATTCAAACAAGAAAACCCCTCCTATCTTGCCCGTGAAAAGGAAATTCCTATTTCTGCTAAATCTTGTATGCTGTTCAATGGTCCATGCTGTGTAAATCCCTCCCAAGATGCAGTGCGAAGCTTTGCAGTTGAGTGAATCACACTCCGCTTTTATCTGTACGCCGCCCCCGCAGGTAAAAAGACATGCGGCTTGTGATGAATGTAGTGAGTTCCCCCCCCCTTCTCATGGAGATATTCCATCCTCTGGAATTATTCTAAAACATATGTGGTGGCAAAGGAAAACGGAAACTGAAATGCTCTGGGGAGTCCAGCGGCTGTAGTCGATGTATCAAACAGTCGCTAGTTTGCCACTACTCGGTACAAAAACAGATGGGACGGCCCCCAAAGAAGCGGATGCGAGACGATGGTGATAGTCTAGATATATCGGATCTCTCGAGCTATAATATCTGGACCAATAGTGAAAACACCCAGCTCCTATCTTCCGGACTTCCAGCGGAAATCTCAAATAACCCTAACCCCATCTCCCCAACTTATCCGACACCATTTCGTCTACCACAAAACATCCATACCCATCTTTCCACAGACGAAGACTACAGATTTGCCTGGCGAATGTCCCACGGTGATAATCTAGATCCAATCCCGGCAACAAATACCCCCTGGCCAGACTTCTCGAGTGTAACTGCAGGCGCACCAAATCCATATATGGCACCAGGCTTCAGCTCTTCTCTAACTCCCTCAGACTCGGGGTCTTCTGATACCCAATGCTCATGTCTCTCATACCTCTACTTAGCTCTCAGTCATCTCTCCACCCTCGCATCCTTCCCAGTCTCCCAACATACCATCTGCTCGTTGTTGATATCCAGCAGAACGGCCAAGGCAGTCGTCCGCTGCCAGGCCTGCCCCACTAGATTTGACACAGGCATGCATAACGTGATGTTCCTCGGGACTCTCCTCAATGTGACTGCCGATGCCTGGCTCCGCGTTTCCAAAGCCAACGCCACAGAACTCGGGAGACAGGTCACATCACCGTCCTTCATCGCAACCATGAGCCAATCCGCCAACTCCTGTGCGGCATGGGAGGATTGGCTTCATAATACGGTCCGACGTGCCGTTATAGGTGGAGCACCCGCCTATACGGATGGGCTACCCCCTTGCTCCGAATCTCCGAGTATTCTTGCACTCATCGAGGAGATGGAGGCTCGCCAACGACGCTGGCATCAGTCGCCGGAGTCACATCCCCTCTCACCGGAGCAACGGCTCGACAGTCCGTCTGATCGGGGGAATAACCTTGATCCACAAGAGGAGCAAGATCTCCTTTGTCTCAAAGTTGCGAAGAGCGCGAGGAATGTTATCGATAAATTTGGATTTGACGCCGACGAGTTCCCGAACAATGCACCTTCGTGAACTACCGACAGTGTAAGTGGATCGGATTAGACCTACATAAATGTTTTTTTAATGACCAGATACCATTTCATTTCTTGCAGAAGCGTGCGGGTGTTTACTGTGCAATATTTATGAATTTGTCCATCTATATATATACCATGCGTTATTTATGTCAATAGATAAGTTATGTTTACATAAATATACAGCTGTGTTGAGTTTATAAACAAAGGTTACTTATTTTATTATGAATATGACCATCCATTTAGTTATCTTCAACCCCCGAGAACAAATTCCTGATCCCACACACATTCCTAAAGCTCATGCTCGAACTTTGGTGCGAAGTATGAAGTAATATCCAGCTCCTCTTTCTTGAAGGCGCAGCTGACAAAAGCTTGCAGTCCGTAGCTCTTATCCAATGATGTCCCTCCAGCCACACGCTCCATCACACGCATGTAATTCGGGCAATAAGAGCCTCTCCCCTGAGCCTTCATCCAGCCTGTCACTCCCTTTGCTATGCTAAGGTCGTCCATTCCAAAATTGCGCACCGAAATATAGCACTTGATATCTGGTAATTGAGCGCCTGGGGCAACGTCAAAGTAATAGATAAAGGCTCCTAGCAGCGCAGGGGCTGATTTGTGGAAGGTTTCTTTGGCTTCGTCGCACGGTCTCACCACGGCCGTGATTTCAGCATCGTCAGGGTGATCTTCGGGGATTGGGGTGATGGCTTTGATGAGACTTTGTAGACCCAACAATTGCTTCTCGATGCCTGTGATGCGGCCACCCAGGGTCATGATTTCGCGAGTCGAGGCAAAACTGGTTCGGGGGGTGCCAAAATAGAACTTCAGTCTTGATGATGCCACATTGTCTACGGCCAAGAGGCTAGGTCTGAGATATTTGCCTTCGGGACTGGTTGCCAGGAAGGAATTGAGGGCGTCAAGAGCAGCATTGTTGGGATCTAGATCGTGGATTGCGCGCTCCCACTCAGGTGCGGGTGGTATCTCCCTTTGGCCTAGTTTCCGGGGGCAAAAGTAGGTCTTTGTCACTAGGCTGTTGTGAAGGAACTCTAGACAGACCATGATTGAGGTGACTAACTTTATCCCTGGTCGACACGTTAGTAGGGTGTGTCTTTTTTTTCTTGCGCAAATGGCAGAGTCTAGTGTATCATATTGCCTCATCGACGGTATGTACATACCCTTTTTAGCTTCCTCAACATATTTCCCCTTGTCGTGGTCAAAGTACGAGGCGAAAAAGTGGTTGGTCCATGTGAGGTCAACACCGGGCACAACGGTGGAGAGACGGTGCAGAAGCTCCTGCGAAGGACTGTGATTAAGAGGATCCAAGCCGGTCCCGCTGAACTGATTGATGGGCTCCAGTGTCAGGCGGACATCTGGCCTGCCCGTAGAAGACGGCCATTTCCAACTGTATTCAACCGGTGCTCCGTTGACGGTCAGAAGCGACTTCCAGTTGAGACTGCCGTCAGCCCGGGGTTTTGGGCCCATGTATGGCACCTGAAAGACATTTATTAGTTGAATAAGATCGAGCATTCCCATAGTTATAGCTGTCCAAGCCCAATTTCCGAAAACCCATGCAAATATAGATCAACATTTCGACCAGTTTGTCCCTTTGAATATTGCGAGCTTTCCGAGAACCCCCCCCCCCCAAAAAAAAAGCAGAAGCATGATCAGAGTAGCTTACAGCCCAGTGGTAATAGATTAGAAGAATTTCATACTGCTTCTCGGGGGTATATCCCGCTTCTTTCAATGTCATCGCTAGATGAGGCCCTGTAAGCCTCCACCAATAGTCGTGGTCAGGTCCTTGCGATGGTAGCCATTGAGACAAAACCTCCCACACTTCTCTGGATTGTTCCAATTTAGGTACCGCATCCTAATAGGGAATGTTGGGGTTAGAATTTTTCAAATATAGTGGTTAGCGTAAAACGCACTGGAAGAGAAGCCCCCGCTCCTTGGGTGAGGCTCGACATGCTTTCGATATATGCAAATTTTGATTGCAGGTTCACAAGCTATTCAATTTTCGAGGTTCTTTCGAGCTTTTTCTAGGTTGAGTGGTATGTACGCCAGTCTTGGGCATGCTGCTGGAGATGTCTCTGCTCCTCCGTTTTCCTTAGTCTGCCCATCTGATCCATCTTAAATCGGGAACCGGATATAAGGTAGGAAACTATGTCTTCAGAAAGACTCGGACACCGAGGATAGACAGTGATAGGCCAATACCGATGGAATACACCGTATTAGTTCGACAGTTTTGTCTTCTTTAGGACTTCCGAAAAAAAGCCAGGTCAGGGTCATGTTGATAAAGCGTCGGTCGAGGCACACTATCATAGCCCAGTGGAAACTGGCTTGAGATATGACTGGAGGACCTACAATCAACCCACGCAAATTTATCACGGCCGGTGTATCCCTCCCTCATGCAGTACAACGTTCGGGCATCTAACCCAAGTTCCTCATAGGTCCATGGCCCGGAATCCCGGAGTGCATGTTTGCCTTCACTAGGTGAGACGTGGTCTATCGCCACTCCTTATCTTCTTTTTCGGACTTGTTCTTTTCGGCAAATATTGACGGGCTCTTCAGAGCTGCTCGTTCGCTGGCGCCTTCGTGGGTCACGCAAGGACGCTGCTGTTGAGAAGCCACCTTATGGAACAAATGTGCTAAACTTAGATTTGGATAATGGCCGGAAACATTGAAAGGCGCTAGAAAACTTTGTATGCCTTTGATAGGGATTGACCGGGGTTTATGGCAATCTCAACCGGGCTATTTTGTCGCTTCTCGGACTGCTCTGGTGTTGATGGTCGTGACGGGAAGGAGTTCTGCATACTTATCTCGTAGTCAATCACAGGGAAGGAGGCCCACGTCCATGCGGTACGACCTGCCCAAGGTACGGGATTTTGATGCCGACGAAGAAGACTAGGTAGATACCACGCAGTGCGACATGGATGCGAAGGGGCGGTCGCAAGGCATCTGATCGGAACTTTTAATCCATTTCTATTATCATTTCTGTTCCATATAATAAGGGTAGAGTTAAGTCGATCATTCTTCGCCAGGGTCTACCTTCAGATAAAATTACAAAAGGTCGTTAGGGGTAGAATAGGACTAAGGGTGTCTGGGATGAGAGAGAAGATATGCAAAAACACAAAATCGTAGGTGCGTCACTCCTCGTCATCATCATCGAGAACGTAGCGATTCTTCTTCCGGGCAGGAGGAGACCCTCGGCCAGCGACAGAACCTCTCGTCTCGGGTGAGGCTCTCCTCTCTTTAGCTCGCGGAGCAGGGGCGTCGTCTTCTTCGCCTTCCGCATCCATGTCCTCATCTTCCAAGATATCCTCTTCGTCATCATCCTCAACAACCTCCAATTCTTCATCACTGCCAACCAGGAAACCATCGTCTTCATCATATTCATCTTCCTTGGTTCGACCACGGCGATCATAGTCCTCTTCATCATCGGTGTAGATTTCGCCCCGGCGATTAGGTCGACGGGGCTTCTTCGCGCGGGGTCTAGTAGTGAGTAACCCGTCATCGTCTTCCAAACCGCCTACAGTAAGACCAGCACCTCCAGTGCGGTGAGACATGCCGAAGCGGCGACCACGGTCGAGTTCTCGGTCTGCAAGTTGTTCACGACGGCGAGCAGCCTTAAGCTTCTCGCGTTCCGCGAGCTCTGCCTGTCGCTTGGCGAGCTCAGGGTCTTCCTTCACTTCAATAACCGGTGCCGAGCCGTCTGCCGTCTTCTTGCCTCCACGAGATGCTGCAGCCAAAGACTCCTGAAGCTTCTGTACTGCATCGTCGGTCTCCATAGTAGTTGGGTAGACGGTCAAACCATGTGTCAAATGGGAGGTCAATCTGAATACAGAGGAAGTCTCCGCCGCTGCTCCAAGATATACGTGGGAATCTAGCTTGGTGTCGTATTCACCCGCCTTATTCAGGGGTGCAAGAGGCTTGGTCGAGATTCTGTATTGTTCTCTAGGAGCGGATGCCAATTGAAGGGTCATTGATCCATCCTCCCAGCGAATAATTCGAGCATTAGATTGAAGCAGAGTTTCATCGTTAGGGTCATGACGCCAACAGAGAGAGGTCGCAGCAGTCGAGTATGGCGGTGCGACATAGGTTTCCGGGTTGAATTCTTCCGTTTCTATTGACAGGAAATTGGGGACCGGCATTGTGTATATCTGATCAAGTCTCGATTAGCGAATAGAATCACCTTCACACGGGAAAAGCTGCCACATACCTCGCCATTTGAAGTAATCGGCTGAGGAGCGCGACCCAAATTCAAGTCCATAATATTCACAGTTTCCTGGAAATCCCCTTCGCCATTCTCGTAATCCATGCGATCGGCCATACGATCGTACCGCTCCTCGTCATCCGCAGAATCGAGCTCTTCATCGTCAAGGGTCCGCCGCGGTCGACTGAAGGAATGTCAGCAAAGGAATAGCCCACCACAGACAGAAGTCATGAGACAAAAGCAAAGGGACAAACGGAAAAGCAACAAATCAATCAAAGAAACACATACTCAGCATCATGACCAAACCCCCCGTCGGAACCCCCGTCGGAGCCAAAGAGATCCGCATCGTCATCATCACCACCATTGGCGTTACCCAAATTGGATCCGGCCGGACTCGAGCTCCTTGGCTCACTCTCTTGGTCGCTCACAGCTTGACCGGGACCAGAGCCCCGGCCACGACGCCGGACCACGTCTTCATCAGAGGAAGACATCGCGCAGGATGAAAAACAGCCTGTTGAGGTCCAGGAGAGATTCGGTTCTCTAGCACAGAGAAATGTGGCGCAGGATATGGACCGGTATATCAAGAACACAACAATGCTGTGTTGTGTGGAGCTCTGAGAGGCGTTGAAGAGATCTACTGTTTCTTCAAGCGAAAGCTCATAGCAATGCGACTGACTCTCTATTATGTTCCAGCCTGAGGCCGCAATAGCTGGAGCCGTAGATGATCCATTCCGGGCCCATGTTGGTTTAGCGCCGGTAGCTCCCACGGGCCAGACCGATAGAGACGAGATCCTCTGCTATCTTCGTCCTCGCTCTCATCCTTACTTCCTCTCTGGCCAAGTCTATCGGGCTAACTCGTTATCGGGTTCGGTAGTATCCATCATGGCGACTTTCTTCCAAAGTGTGTAAGTATTATTCTGCTTTTGATTAACTGTGAGGGCTGTATTCCCAGTCGCTCACATTCCTTCCCCTTTAATGCATGCCCAATAGTGCTGCAAGCATGATCCATCCGCGTTTCCCCTCTCCCCCCTAATGAATAGCACCCCTAAGCACAAATCAAAGCAAATAGTCTCGTCTGCTTTGTCAGGCTCTTTGACTCTCTCCTTTACTCTTAAATATTATTATCATATCTTTTATCTCCCTTTCTTTTCCCTTGATTCCCTCTCTCCTCTTGCCTTCCCCGCCTCATTGGAAGTGTGATACTGATCTGCTATGTAGCCGCCAAGGGTTTGGCAGAGGCGGTAATAACAAGAACAACAACAATAATAACGCCGGCAAAATGAACAACGGAAGTCCAGCCCAGTCGCCTACTCCCCAAGCGCCTCACGCGGGCCATGTGTCCAACTCCCCGTCTCTCGCGTCGAACTACTCCACCGTGGAGAACCCCACAGCTTACGACCCCGACGCTCCCAAATACTTTTTCCAGGAGAAATACGCCCCGCTCAATGTGAAGGGTAACTTCTTGACATTATGTGCTTGTCCAAAGAACGTGGAATTGGGAGAATGGCTGGCCCACCAAAGTAAGTAGGCCTCAAGTATGCTCTAAGCGAGAAGGGTCGGAGACTAATCATTTTCCTCCAGTCGTTGAACAATATCGATTGCTTCACGGCATGCTCCAGGTGATTCAGGAAGTTAATGGAGTTACTGGCATTCCTATCTGCAATGAAACCACCTGTCCTACGATGTCCGCCGGTCGGTAAGTTTATGTGGGCCCTTACCACTTGCAATGAGTGTCGTTCGTCCTAACCTTCTCTCCCAGCCTGACCTACACCTGGCTCGTAGATTCCCACGCTGCCAAAATCTCAGCTCCGAAGTTCATCAACCGTGTGGAAAAGTGGATTGTCAGCAAGATTCACGACCCTGTCATGTTCCCCACAGAGAAGGTCACCGATATGCCAGATACCTTTGCAATTAATGAAGTTGCAGGAAACACCGCTGCGAATCCCAATGCCAATGCTGCTGGCGATGACTGGATTGGCAAGTCCAGTGGCTTCCCGCGAACTTTCTACAAGGACTGCCAAGGAATCATGAAACAGATGTTCCGCTGCTATGCACACATGTACCATGCCCACTGGCTCAATCCTTTCTGGCACATCAACAAGCACGATATCCTCAACATGTGCTTCGTTCACTTTGTTACCGTTGCGAAATATTACAAGCTTGTTTCCGACAAGGAAATGGAGCCCATGCAACCCTTGATCGACCTGTTCATCAAACAGCAGCGAATTCCTCCGGAGGCCCTGTCGGGAGGCCATTGGGGACAGCAACCCTCTAGCTGAGCTAGAGAGCCTCTTGTTCATTTTCTTTCACCGGCAATGGATTAGTTTTCTGACCTGGCGTTGGAACCCGCTTTCTCGATTTATACAGTCCGGACTGTGTCCTTGCCTTTCCTTGCTCTCCCACTCTACGATGTGGGGGGCAGTCAGCGGATGATACGACACCCTTGAGAATTGAGCATTTAGCACGCGGAGCGAATATTATATTCTTGTTACCCTGCATATTCCTTTTTTATAGTTGCTTGTGTTGCCAAATTTACCCTTGATCCAATGCAATTATTTAGATCAATGCAAAGGATTTGGATGAACTTCTGGTTTTCTTTATTTCACTACTGAACATCCTTAGGCACCAGCGTGACTTGGAAATGACGATTGATAGGCTGAACAAAAATACAATCAACTTAAGGCATGAAGGCGTATAGTCCGACTGATCGTCACATCATATAGCTACGTGGACAAATGAGTAAAAGCATGGCAAGCCAAGAGAATTGCACATGGAGTGTTTCGATGTCGGAGGTGAACAGACTCCTCAGCCCCTTTCTGGTGATCAGGATTCGGTCAGCTTACGCTGTCTGGGGAGTGGCAAGAAGAGCTTTCTCTTCGTCGTCTTGATGCTCCCCGTCACGCTGGTTAAGACGCACTTGTGTACATCATCATCAATGTCTCAACATGTGACAGTAGACCGAACAAGTATCAATCTGTTTAAATACCCTGATCATACTCATTCCGGCAAGATCATAATAAAAATCGAGGTAAAGCAGGTTCCGATCAAAGGTACACCCCTTCTTCCTCATCTCCCTGGTCCGTCGAGCTCTCCGTCGTCGATTGTTGCGGCGCTGAAGCTGAAGCAGAAGCAGCACCTTCATAGGCCCCCGTCCCCGTTCCATTAACAGCAGGCACCGCTGAAGGCTCCGCTTCCCCATTCGTTTCCGCCTTAGGTTCCTCCGGCTCTAT
The DNA here is from genome assembly GCA_027569225.1 of Aspergillus panamensis. Lineage (NCBI taxonomy): Eukaryota > Fungi > Ascomycota > Eurotiomycetes > Eurotiales > Aspergillaceae > Aspergillus > Aspergillus panamensis. Next base: position 88,322 of record JAPDER010000075.1, on the reverse strand, counting down.
CCACAGCTGACCCCGCCGCTCAACCTCCGCCCGCAACAGCTGAATCCGCTCCGTCATCGTCGTAATCACGTCTTCATTTTCGCTGATGTAGGTTTCCAGTTCCCGCTTCTCGCCCTCTGTTTCGGATGACTCGGTGATAAAAACCGCCAGCTCGGCGTTGGAGCGCCGTAGGTGTGCGATTGAGTTGCGGAGCTCTGAGACCTTCCCATAGACGGTGGAGAGGTGTAATTCCTGGATGGCTTCGGCAAACGCGCCCGGGGTGATGGGGAGGGATTCGCCTGACATTTCTCTAGTATTTTCAGTTCGTAGGATGGTCAGAAGGCTGTTCGAAGTGGAGTTTGAATGTGTTAGTGATGACGTGATGGTGCGTGCTTTGAAGCAAGCACGCATGTGTCTATCACGTGATTGCGTTCAATGTTGTTTAAACCAGTATACGAACGGGGTTTCTTGGGGTACTACTAGTAGTATTGTTTATTGGTATTATTTTATATTCGAGTATTCAAGTATTCAAGTATTCAAAGAGTCGAGTAACTTTGGTTTGAGAGGTGTTGGTGTAGAACTAGCTATATATAGTGATTGGGATGTTGCCATCGCTGGGGTGATACATCCCCCCAACCAAGAAGAGAAAGTGGGTTAAATTTTCATTTATCAAGGACTCTACGAGCAAATGCAATGATCCATCCAATACGAGAATAAATGAATCAAAAGGCTGATTAGTTCACTGTAAACCCATCTGCCCATAGTTCGAGTTCGGAACAATTCTCGGCATCCCGGAGAAAATCCGTAGGTGCAATCATTCCTGCCAGGAGACTTTCCTCCAAGAACAGCTGTGAAACCGCTTCTACATTTCTCATTTCTCACCATACCCAGGATCCCGACTAGCTCTTAGATTAGGGACTCCTATTTCCCCGGATATGAGCAATGTCTTCTGCGTAGCATGGCGGACTCCATGCTTGGGGCTGCGTGCCTCAAGCTTGCTTTCGCAGAGCCAAAAATCATTCCACACTGTCAGTCGGCTCGGTGCTCCGTCATGGTTTACAGGTAGTATTTCTCAACGATCTCTGGGCCCCCAAAGACCGCTCCCCAGTACATTTAGTCCTCCTAATAACTTCGGTGCAAAGCACACTCTCTGTCCCATCATTTTTTCCTCTCGGTCCTTCCAGAGCTCCGCCGCCGCATTCGCCAATTCACCTCCGTCCGTGGAACATGGCGTCCAGCTGCGCGAGGAACCGTTTTCTGCTGCGGAAATTACACAAATTTTCGGATCCCGCACCAAGATATCCCCTGATATGGGGAATCGTGTGCTCTCCGTTCTCCAGGCCCGCCGTCTTGCCGGTACTCTCGACCTCGACTTCCCCGTCGATATCACCCGGGCTGTTCGCACACGTGCGCTTGAGGAAGGGTTGAACTATCTGCGCCAGAAGTATCCGCTGGATGAAGATGCTGCGATCCTTGCGCGAATTGAGAGGGAGGAACTTGAGGAGGAGCAAAAGCTTATCCGACGCGCAGAGGAGCTCGGCCTTTACAAACCCCAAAGTGGCTCTTTCGGAGCTGAACTTGGAGAAGAGAACGATCCATCCGGCAAAAGCGTCCTGAAGGAAATACGGGGAAAGAATGAAGCGAGGTTGTTGGCAGAGGCCGAGAAGAAGCGACAGGAGTGGCTGGAGGGTGAAGAGAAGGACCGCCAGCACTGGCAGGAACAGATGCAGCGGAATACCGCGCTACAGAAGTTCGAGGATACATCTGCTTTGGAGGGTAAGACCGCTGTTAGAAGCTTATGTTGGCGAATTGCAATGTGCTGATGATATTTATATAGTCAGGCAACGAGCGGATCCTGCCAAGCGCCCTGTCCTGGCTTGGACACAAAAGCACTTTCTGCGGGCTACAGCCTATGATATGGATGTGTCGGACATGACGACGGTATGTCCTTTGATGAGCGATATGATTGTGCCTGTTTTAATTCCTGCGCTAACTTCCACGCTGGTAGGCCCGCCGGATTCTCCCTTCATTGGCTTTTACAGTCATCACTCTTGGTCTCTGTTACGCATTTGCTCTGAATTATGAGTCCCCGGAAAGGAAAGATCGCATGTGGCCGGATCTCCCTCCTGCGGCTGCTACGGCCACGGCGATCATTGGCACGTATTTAGCAATCTTCGCTCTTTGGAGGTACTGGCCGCCCTCATGGAGGCTTCTCAACCGCTACTTCATTAATATCATCGCCTTTCCTCGACCGATAGGGCTTGTGGGAAATATCTTTAGCCACCAGACAGTTCGACATGTAGCCACAAATATTGTTCTCACCTGGCTGGTTGGGACAAGGCGTGAGTGATGTTTTATTTTCTGGTTCTGTTTCCCACACTGACCACCTACCTTTCTTCTCCAGTGCACGATGAAATTGGACGAGGCAATTTCCTAGCTTTGTTTATCGCATCTGGTGTCGTGGGCTCGTTTACGTCTCTGACCTTCCATGCCCTCACCGGAAAACTGGCCATTACTTCCCTTGGAGCAAGTGGTGCCGTCTCGGGTCTTGTGGCTGCGATGTGTATGCTTCATTCAAAGTAGGTCACCTATCTTTTACTTCTCTCAGCCCATTTATAAGTCTTACGCAAGTCGCTAACAATCCTCCTCTTATCAACAGCGAAAATCTCACCATCGCATTCCTCCCTCCCGAATGGCAGGAGAAAATCTCCGCCGAAGGCTGGGTGTTCCTAGCTGGTCTAGTCGCCTACGAAATCCTAAGCATAGCCTTCCCCTTCCGCGCCGTGCCACTCGACCACTGGGCCCATCTGGGTGGATTTCTAACCGGAACACTCTGGGGTCTTGGCTGGAAGCGAAAGCAGAAGGAAGAACAAGAGAAAAACAAGTCTTGGTTCGAGCGAGTACTCAACAGGTAGTGCTGGTTATTCACAGCTGACTGGTGTATATTAATTGTATTTTCATCCTATACTGGACTTTGCTGTAGAAGGGGGCGGTGGATAGAATTGTCTCTTGGGCTTGTATTATTTACTAACTTACTAATATTTTTGGTTCCTTCTCGCCCCTCTCCTCGTTTCAGATAATAACCATATCTTGCTTGTATAATGAAAAAGAAAATGAAAAGAACTTCTAGAATCCTTTGCCCTTTCTTTAATGAACAAGACCCGTCTACTAAGTACAAGAGAGGGAAGGTATAAAACACGCAAAACAAAGCTTTGATTCTTGGTTATATCCCTTTATCAACGAGTACCACCCACATGGCTCGACAATGTTACCAAGAATAAGTCCCTACCCAACAAAGGACCGGATCGTCCACATTCTGAATAAATTCCTTGACTACTAAGTAGACCTCCCCTCCCACGTGGCAAAAATCTCGTTTCATTGTCTCTAATAGAGAGAGAAAGAAAGAGGGGGGGTTGATGTTGACCCACAATAAGTGCAAGACAAAGGAGATGCATTGTCCTACTTACTACATTCTAAAAGGATAATTTCCAACCTAAAACTGAAGAATCAGAATGTCTTGAATAAGGTCTAGCTTCTGGAACACTTTTCTCTCTCTCTCTTGCTTGGCTGGGGGGAGGGATCTGGAAGAAGAAGCTGATCGGGTGAGCTATATGGCTACAATGGAGGCTGTTCAGTCTGTATAGGAGTTTTTATATTATATCATTTTTTTTATGGAAAGAAGTGGAGGAAAGACTGGAGTTATTAGTTTGTATGTTATCCTTACTGGGTAAGAAGCTATTGAGTGGTTTTTTTTGCAGGAGGTAGAGTCAGTTCAGGCTGTGTGTTTTGAAGTGCGAGTGAATAAGATGAATATTCAGTGCACAAAGACGCTCTGTAGCAGACACGCTCACGTATTGGGACTTGCACCTAGAAACATTGGGGCGTTCTTCTTCTTCTTTTTCTTCCCTTTCTCCCTTTTCTTGTGTTCCCCCTCCTCATCGTTCTTCATCCTGCTTGACATCCTTACCTGGGCTTTATAAGGCCTCACTCCCTACCTTATTCTGGGTGTATCTGCTTAGGATTGTCAGCACCAACAAAAGATTGTTGCTTCTTTCTTCTGTCTGTCTCTCATTCTTCTTTCGTATCGCCGTTCGTCTTTTCAGCCTCTTTTGCTAAGCTCCACCGAGTTTCTTCACTTTGCCTACATATACCGGTCCAGGCCACGGGTATGGCTTTTAAAGTCTCCTGTCGTAAAGCCCGCGAGGACCCCGAATCCCCTCGCTTCAAGATCAAGAGAAGCTGGAAGCAGATAGAGCTTGCTCGTATGCTGCTCGAAGAGAACTCCATCGTCGTGGAGAACGAAGCCTTGGCCACTCAGGAAGCCTTGGATACTGCTCAGGAAATGATCCGGTCTGGGGAACTTGGAGAACAGCCACTCCAGTCTGAAATGGGCGGCCTGTACGAGATAATGGCTATGAATTCCAACTCTTCTCCCAAGCCACGAGTTGCGACGAACTTCGTCTTTCCTCGTGCCTCAATTATGAGCCACCCTTGGCACATCATCGACTATCACTTGTACCTCTGTATCGTTGAGAAGGACAAGACTCTCATGGGCCGACGCAACGGCATGCACATTTTTGGGGAGGATGAGTGTCGGGCTTTCCCTTACCGTGAGTTTCTGTCGTCCCCGGAGTTGTTGGATCCAACCAATCCTGAAGCTGTGGGCTATCGACTCCTGTTCTCGGTTTTGCCAATAGTTGATAGAACGTATTTCGGGGACCGAAACCCTGATTTCGCGGGTAGACACTATATCCTGGGCTTTGACCTCGCGGCGCAAGTTTTCTATGTTCGCATGTTCAACTGGATCCCCGCTCACATGGATGATCTCTGGACTGTGTGGGAAGAAGGCATTGATATGTACTCCGTGGACGTTGAGGGCTTGTCCAATCTTCTTCGCGCGACGTTTGACGAAGGGGAGCTCCATGTGGGCATGGGGATTCTCAGCGCTAGTCCGTACTGTACTGCCATGGAGTCAAGCGATGATCCAGGCATGGAGATTGTCATCGTGATCCTGATTTGCCAGTGGCTGCTAGACTTTGCCGAAGTCCTCTTCGGTGAGGGAGCGCCCTCACTGCGGTCGTTCAAGGAACGCTTCGGCCACCATATAGAGGAGTGCCGTCTGATCCTGCAGCGAGCCTCGTGGCGGGCATGGTTTGCCGCGCGAGATGGATGCTCAAAGAAGAAGTACAAACACAGCTCAACTCTGAACCAGTACATTAACGACCTGTACACGTACGAGAAATCGGCGCAGCCGGGCAGCCTCTATGGAAAGTCGTGGCGTGCCCCGGGTTTTGATACCTGCAATCGCATCCGCCAGCAGGACCGTCAGCGGAGACGAGAAGCGACCGAACGTCGATTGATAGATCTGTTCATCCCCCTTACCGCGGAGAAGGAGACTGTCACTCCAGCCCTCGAAAAAGACGCAGAGAATGTGGATAAAAACGAGGACACTAACTGGGAGGAGGGTTTGGTTTTCTACACCCCTGCTAGTTCAGAGACTCCCAGAACCCCCTCTCCACCGGCTCAACACACCCCTCTTTCTTCTCCACCCCCTCTTCTGTCGGACAGAGCTCGCAGCGCCGAGTCTCCTGAGATTGGATCTCCTGTGATTATCACACCCCTAAACGAGCGCTATGATACGTTCGAGGCTACCGAATACCATAAAATTCCGCTCCCTCTTTTGCTCAGACGTGCACTCGACCTGGTCGACGCCCAGCCTGAGTTGGACACCCTTAACAATCGTGGCGGTTTTGGAGCTCTTCTGACCGACATCGGGGTCGGAGTTCAGCGCATGTCTGCTAATAACAACGCCATTGTCCCGGCTATGGGATACGAGAACGATGATTGGAAACTGGCAAGTCAGGAAGGAGCAGAAGGAGAGGCTCCATCTGTTCGTCGTCTTCTCCCTAGCCCACTCCTCGACTAAGCACTCGAATACGGAGCTGATGATGCTGAGTCTTGAGTCTCTCAACTACTTTCATCAATCAGCATTTTCAGGACTTGGGAAATTTCTCTGGACACTAATCAGCTTTGACCCTGGATTATGCTCCCCATTTGAAGCAATTTTTTCTGCAGATTTCTTCATTTTTTTTGTATGAGTGATACCCTTTTGAGTTTTTGTTTTCCACTGCGCTCCTTTCCGAATCTTTCCAGATGGATACTTTCTTGTCTATCACTGCATTTTGCTCGATTTGTGTGATCGAATGTTGCTTGGTCCTGGAACAAACTTCAAGTCACGGATTAATTTTGTCTTTTGTCTGTCTTCCCATCATTTTCTTTGAGATCAATAGTCAAGTGTACGGCTACCGTTGGAAATGATCTGGGGTTGGTCTCTTGATCTCTTGACATTGGCCTGAGTATGGATACGTATTTCATTGATGAAGAAGGAGATATTGGGGATTGAAGGAAATTCAGAAAAGAAGCGCAAAACAAGAGAGACAAAAAAAAGTAACTCTCTTCATTGAGGAGGATCGAATGGAATCCAATGTATGTAATTAACAAGCATACTTACTACTGCTCAAACTGTCGGTAGAAATTAGGATTTCATTTTCATATAATCTGGCATTGTGTAATATAGTATTGTCCCAGGTATATTATAGGCAGTGTCTTCACTCTTGAGCAGATGATCCTGGATGTGAGAAACACCTGCGGAGTAGATCACATGGGTTTCCACATGACTCTTTTATGAAGTAGAGGTATGTAAACCTACTTCACAACACTCTAACATTGATTCCCTTCATTTAAATCAAGAGATTGACTGATATGTTTTTCAGAGTGTTTCGTCATCATAAGTTTCTCTAAGTTCACACTGATCGAGTCCTTGCCCGTGGTTCATAATTTGAGTAAATTGATGGAATTCTTGTCCCTCCAGAGAACCACGGACACCAAAGCAGAGCACGAGCTGCCAATTATGGGTTGAACCGAACAATCAATCAGAATCCATCCTGGACAAACCATGTCCGCCATCATAAATTAGTCGACTCGGGAGAAGATGAGTTGGCATCTGCACCTGCAACCCGAGGCTGCAATCCTGCACCTTCCCTTGTTTGTTTTTTGTTTTCGACCCACAGCCACACTAATTAGGATTGGGAATTTGGGAACTGCCAATCGGGGTCCACTTGTGGTGGCTGGTGGTTCCTGTGTGGCTCAGGAAACAGGTATCACTGCCAGTTCTATGATTGATTATTGGTCAATCCTGCATACCCTGGCCATCGTCATTTTAGGCCCCTCTTTTCTTTTCAAATCAATCAACTTTGGTGGAAAGTCATTCGGAGTTTGTCAGACAGAGTACTACTAGTACTTAGTATGTAAGTAGTAAAACTTAGTAGGAGGTATGGATGGTATAAAGTTACCATGCAGCAGCGAAACTAAGTTCTGGATGATGAGGTCATACAAGTAATTTCGATTAGGTGCAATCAAGTTTAGCTATATGAGACACTCATAAAAGCTTCCCTGATATTCAAGATAGGGCCTGACATCACGAAGAGAGAAGTTGTGGGTTTTGTATGATACTATATTATTATTTATTATCCAAGTGGAAAATACTGCATTACGGAGTCCCACGAGCTGGGCTTGATCATTATTTATGTTTTCAGCCCTGCAGCCCTACTCTCCTCCGAGTACGGCTGTCTTCGGCATTTCTTGATATGGAGCCCTGGGATGACAAGAAAAACAGGGAAGTTACTGTTTCATCGACTGAGATTCGAGAGTCGAAGCTCAGCCTTGCACGACTCATGGTCTGATCAAAATTCAAACCATCATAATTTCGCTAATGCTGGACTTATTCCTGTTGCCTATCTTTTATGCTACTCCGCTTGATTCACCCTAATATTAATCTTCATCCAGACTAAACACTAGCCTGTCCCCTTAGCAAGCTCGTTAGTTCGCGAGCTGGAGAGCTGGAGAGCTGAAACTAACTCTATTAAAACCCGATCCCTCCAATTCTTTGTATTATTATTTTGGTCCCCCCTCCTTCTCGTCTCATTCTTGGCTTCTCTTGATACCCATTCTTTTGTAGCCTTTAATCTTCTCTTATTTTCTTTTCTCTCTGAGACCTCCCATTCTTTGCTCTCCAATTATTTACCCCATTCCTTTTTTGGGTCCTCTGGATTTGCTGACGAACTGAGGTGATCTTGGTTGCTGGCGCTTCCGTCTCCCTTTCTCTTCTTCCTGCTGTACTATTATCCTTCCCTTCCTCGATCGTCCGAATTCCGAATCGCAGCTGCTATGGCCTCCTCAGGTAAGCTTCCGAGTCACCCTTTACCTCCTTTAGAGAATATCTTCCTAAACAATTCTTGCTTTGCGCAAAGGCGCCGCCCCCAATGGCGAAATTAGCAATGCGCCGGTTGACGTCACCTGCGGCCCGCTGCTCAACTTCAAAAATATGGACGTCACTCCATCTTCTTCTATCTGGCATGGAAGCGTCTTGATTGTCGCCCGCCCCGGCCAGTCCCAGCCGCGCCTCTTCCTGCGCCAGGCTGGTCCTGTCAGAGACAATCTTCCGACCAATCCTGGCGCGTCAAACAGTGTCGCTGTAGAGGGTCTCCGTCTGTACGAAGACCCGGAGAAGGCGTTCTGGCGATTTTCTATTACTCTTCCATTGGAGTCCTACGAAGCGCGATGGGAATACACTATACCTGGACTCAGATATGTGGATGGGGGGGAGATCCATTCGCCCTGGGACTTTGTGGTTCCTTCGCGCACCCAGTCGATGCGCCTTATGTTCCATTCCTGCAATGGCTTCTCGGTGGGCACTGATATGGACACCTGGGTTGGGCCCAACTTGTGGAATGATGTCTTGCGCGTCCACACGCTGAAACCTTTCCACGTCATGGTCGGAGGCGGAGACCAGATTTATAACGATGGGATCCGTGTGGATGGTCCGCTGAAGGAATGGACCTCGATCTCCAACCCTCACAAGAGACGCGCGCATCTCTTCGATAACGACCTGCGGGCCAGGTGCGATGCATACTATTTTGCAAACTATATTCGCTGGTACGCCACCGAACCTTTCAAAGAGGCCAACGGGCGAATTCCTCAGATCAACATCTGGGACGACCATGACATTATCGATGGCTTTGGCTCCTACACCGACCATTTCATGAGATGTGCCGTCTTCCGCGGTATCGGTGGTGTGGCCTACAAATATTACTGCTTGTTCCAACACCACATTGCGCCGCCGAAATCGACGTTCACGACTGACGCTCCACAAACTATGCAGGCTATCAACGGAACTGCAGGAGCCGACCCACGACAATTGGAAAACACATTTGTTCTGGAAAACCAGGCTGAGGATAGCAGCTGGATCGTCGGCAAGCGTCCTGGCCCGTACGTGGAAGAAAAGAGCAGGAATATATACATGCGACTCGGCAAGCGGATCGCATTCATTGGCGTTGATGCTCGTACTGAGCGTACCCGTCACCAGGTGAACTATCCCGACACCTATGAAACCATTTTCACTCGCCTAGAAAGCGAAGTGTCTGCGGCCAATGGGGATATCAAGCATCTTGTTGTGCTCCTCGGTGTCCCGATTGCTTATCCTCGCCTTGCGTGGCTGGAGAACATCCTCAGCTCTCCCATTATTGCTCCCATCCGCCTCCTGAACAAGCGATTTGGCTTTGCCGGCGGGTTCTTCAACCAGTTCGATGGGCAGGTGGATCTTCTGGATGATCTCGATGACCATTACACTGCCCGCCAACACAAGCGGGAGCGCAGACTATTCATTCAGCGCCTGCAAGACTTTTCCAAGGCTCATTCAGTTCGAGTAACAATTCTCGGCGGCGATGTACATCTGGCGGCTGTTGGGCGATTCTATTCAAATCCAAAGCTTGGCATCTACAGCGAAAATGATCCCCGCTTCATGGTTAATGTGGTGAGCAGCGCGATCACCAATAAACCGCCCCCAAAGGCAGTCGCAAATCTTCTGGCCCGAAGAAACAAAATCCACCACCTGGATCACAACACCGACGAGACTCTGATGGATATCTTCGACCAGCAGCCTGGTGGAGTTGAAAAAAGCGCCTCGTGGAACAAGGTTACCATGCCCTCGCGAAATTATGCTTGTATTACTGAAATTGACACACCCGTCACCAACGGGAGTTCGGCCGAGATCGAGAACAGAAAGATTCCGAAGGATGGACATTCGCCGCTCCACAAAGGTGAAGCTACTGCAGGTTCCACACATTCTGCCGCCGATGGCGTCAGTAATACCAGTGGCGTGCACGGTGGCCTGGACATTGCCATCCGCGTCGAGATCAGCCCTCAGAATAGAGATGGGTCAGCATTTGGCTACGGCTTTAGCAGTAAGTCGCATAACATTTTAGTGGTGAGAAAGGGACGTAACTGACTCGACTTTACTCTAGTTCCCGCTCTATCCTACACTCCTTCCGAAGCCGATCAACGCCCTCAGTCTCGATCTCGGTCTTTGTACGTTAATTCTGTCCGTCAGGACAGTCGCCCAGCCTCTGCCCGGCCCCAAACTGCCGTATGATGTTGTGCTTTGCTCTGCCGAATTATGATGTTGGATATCTACTTACCATCTAAACATAATGTTGCTATTTTTTTTGTATATTCCCCAACTTGTTTTTCTTCTTTTTGAATACCAATGTTGAAACGGCTATTTTTTGGTTAATTTGTGCCTCATGATTGTGCACATTTTCCTCTGATCTGAGACACCCAAGTAAGGAGAGGAGCCCTTGCAGTCTGTCGTAGTATCTTAAAAGGTCCAACACTAAAATTCAGGGGTCAGGGCTTGTGAGGTTGAATTTACACAGGTGAGTGTACTCTGAGTGATTGTTATGGGCCTTGATGCCCCTTTGTGTTGTTCCTGAAGTCATGTGTCTAACCACTCGATTTTGCTTGGTTCGATAACTTCGATTGCTTCGTCTCCCCTTCTTCGTCGACGACCACCTTCAGAACTATCGAACAATGATGTTATAATGATCAGTCTCCCCTAACTTGAGTCTCTTAGACTGCAGAATTTTTTAGAGTTCCCCCCTTAAACCATCTAAATTTAAACCCCTGAGGACCATGATTCACGACCCCCCTCCCCCTGGCGCATTCCAAGTTGTCAAGTCCTACCGCATTATCTAGCTCCCATGTGCTGATTGCCACCCTAATTCAATATGGAGTGTGTATATTGGCTTCCGCATAGAGTCACATTTGCCGTTGAATTAGTGGACATGTTGTGACACCTCACCCGGACTCCTTGCCGATGGAATACCAGCAGCAGCTATATAAGTTGGAATGCCAAGGTAGCTTGTCTCCGACGCCAGACCTCAAGATGGATCAGTCTAAAGCAATTGGAAAGCCGACTAATCTCTTGCAGGAAACCGAAAATCCCTCCTCCGAAGCTCTAGAAGCCAACAACATCCCTCATGGCGAAATCGACTTCCTTGGCTACAAGCAAGAGTTCCGGCGTAATCGATCGTTAGCTACCTTGCTGTTTCAGTCGTTGTCGTTTGCTGCCATACCATACGGTGAGGGCGCACCTTTCATCAACGCCATCTACGGCGGTGGTCCACTATCAGTCTTTGTCGGATGGATTGTGGTGTGTATTTTGGATGAGTGTATAGGGCTGTCTCTCGCAGAGCTTGCCTCCCGTTATCCCACCTCCGCTGGAACATATTACTGGTCTTTCCAAATCGCAAAACGCTCGAAGAAACTGATCTCGTTTATCAATGGCTGGGCGTTGATCTTCGGCAACTGGACCCTTCTTCTTTCCGTCAACTTTGGGTTTGCGTCACTTCTGAGCGCATCCATCTCGCTCTATCACCCTGGATGGACCGCAAGTGATTGGCAGCTTCTCTTGATATTTTATGTTGTCTGCCTGGGAACCCTTGCCATTTGCACCTTCGGCAATTACTATCTCCCCAAAGTTGATACCGTTGCCACTGCCTGGTCTATAGTAACAATCCTAGTAATCTTCATAGCACTGACGGTCAAAGCAGCGGCAGGAAGACACTCGGCAGCCTACGCCCTAGGCCACTACGATAGTAGCCTCTCTGGTTGGGGGGGTTTCACCTTCTTCATTGGCCTCCTCCCGGCCGCCTACACCTTCGGCGGTGTCGGGCTCATCGCGGCCATGGCAGAGGAATGCGCCGACCCAGCCCTCACACTCCCGCAAGCAATGAGCCTCTGCATCCCCATCGGCGGCCTTATGGGACTCTTCTTCATCCTCCCCATTTGCTTCACCCTCCCCCCACTAAACGACATCATCACCAACGTCTCCTCCAGCCAATCCCTCCCTTACATCTTCTCCACCGTCATGGGCTCCCCCGGCGGCGGCCTCGCCCTTACCCTCCTTGTCCTTCTCGTCACCCTCTTCTGCTCCTTCAGCGCCACCACCGTCGTCTCCCGCGCGACCTGGGCCTTCGCCCGCGACGAAGCCCTCCCCCTCTCTCACTTCTGGGCCACCATCCACCCAACCCTCAACGTCCCCCTCCACGCCCTTCTCCTCGCCACAGCCGTCCAGATGCTCCTCGCCCTTATCAACCTCGGTAGCTCCTCCGCCTTCACAGCCTTCATTTCCGTCGGCCTAAACTCCGTCTCCGTCGCCTATGCCATCCCCATTGCCCTCAGCCTCTTCTCTGGGCGTCGCGAGGTCTCCAAGGCCCGCTGGAACTGCGGGCCCATTGTCGGCCCCATCGCCAATGTCCTCGCCTTGCTCTGGATCCTCTTCCAGTTCGTCCTGTTTAGTATGCCGACCACCATACCTGTCACATCGGAGTCGATGAATTATTTGTCCCTGGTTTTTGTCGGTGTGTTTGTGCTTTCGTTGGTTTGGTATGCGGTTTATGCGAGGCATTGTATGACCCGTCTTGTCCTATCCCATCACTTCATTCATTTTTACTTCTTTTATGTTTCTTTACTTGGGGCCTGTGGCTGACTTGGATGATAGCGTATAAGGGTCCTCCTGGTTCTGTTGAGATTTGAACTCCATTTCCCCCCCCCCACTTTTCGATCATCGGTATCAATAGAGATCTTAATATTGAAGTGAAAGGTGCTAAATACCTCATATGTCCGAGTCTTTGGGTTATTGTAGACAGATACCATCTACTCGATCAGATATACGGCGCCAGCGTGAAAAAAGAATACACATCTGAGATGCCTTAAGACTGGTAATCGAAAATGCTAAACGAATAGAGTACAGTATTTTACATAACCCCCTTCCCCCCTCCCCCTAACAAAAACCCCAGACAAACTCCTATAATTAAAGTATCAAGTCTGCAGGGAAGTGAGTTAAGAGTAAGTATCCAGTGAATCCCGCCCCTGGTCCACACTCAACCCCCTTCGTCTCCGCGGAACACCCTCATTCGGCTGCCGACGCATCATGAGCAGGTTATCCGTCGACAGCGCCTCAGACGGCTTCCGCCTTCGCACAACCTGGTAGCCTTTATCTAGCTCGATCTCGATCGCACACCGTACCTTCAGCGCGCTGATAGCGGGCCACACGCCCCGCTCCCCCTTTAGGATCCAGTGCTCGAGGCTACCCTGGTCTGGGTTTTGGAATAGTTTGGGGAAATCCCTGAGGGTGAGGTCGGGGACGAGGCTGAGGCTGGATCCCGGGATGGTTTCCTCGATGAGGAGTCGGGAGAGCGGTGGGGAGAGGAGGCCGATGTAGTTGAGTTGGCGGAGCCGGTGGCCGATTTCGAGGGCGACGAGGCGCATGAGGGCACGGGTCATGTTCCAGTGGCCGCTGGTGGGTCGTTGGTCAAGGAAATTCAGCTCCGAGCGGAGAAAGGGAACAAGATAGGGCCGTGCTTGGGAGACAATGAAGTGGTTCACGTTGAAAAGCTCGGCGATACGTGATAAAGGGGATTCACCTTCGTCGTAGTGGATGTGGCGCCAGGATTGGAAGACGGCGTCTTGGGCCTGAGGCCAGGGGACAATCTCGCCTGATTCGTCTTTGCAGTATATGGTGGCGGGTTTGTAGAGAGAGTTGCTGGAGGCATTGGAAGCGACGGCAGCAGACCAGATTAGCTAGAGAGGGGGTTGTTAGGCAGGAAATTGGATAGTGACTTGACTCTACATACCACATTCGGTGCGGTTAAATAATTCAGAAGGTTCGGGGTTCCACTCCGGCCGGATGTCGCAACCGTGATATTCAAGATGCGTTTCGATCTCGCATACGCCTCTTCGAAGGTGAGATTACCCACATTGGCACGTACACACTCCTCCAACACCCCTGCGTCGAGCAAGTAACCTTGCGTGATGTATCTCCTGATGCGCCGAAAAGACGTCATCAAGGCACTATCCGCAAGCCAGGACTCGGTGCCCCAGCCAAAGGACGGCTGGCTTCTCCTACGTTGACGGTCAAAGGCTGATAGGTCGATCCGGTCACCGTTGAGAAAGGTCAATAGTTCATCCTCGGTATGTACACCGACAAGCGCCGCAATGAGAGCCCCAATAGCCGTTCCAGTGATAATGCGAGGCAAGAGACCTTGCAAGTGGAGCGCCTTGACAACACCCAAGTGACAAAGTCCGAATATCGAGCCTCCCTGCAGGAGTAAGGTCGATCTTCCAAACGCCTGACGGGTATCATGTAGCAGCTCTACCTTCGCTTGGGAGGTGAACCCGCTGTTGTGGGTCGGGGAGGTCTCTAGGGCTGTCACATGTTGAATGGAGAGGGCGACCTGCGTAACATAGTCATCGATCAGGAGCTTGGTGCCGGCATAGGCATGGAAAAATAGTTTGGAAGAGGTGATATTGCCCAGGTTGCGGACGAGCGACCGGAGAAGGTTAACCAAGGTGAGAATATCTTCACCTTCTCGGGCGTGCATTAGAGCAGTTAGTCTCCCGAGGATAAGTCGATAATCGTAGTGTTTGCTCGTGGGGTTCTGGCGCCTTCATTCTTAATTAGAATATCATCCATAACGTATTTTCGCATAATACTATAGAAATGCAGAGCTGACCATAAATCTAGACCGAGGAGCTCATCCAGCGCAAATGCAGCCTCCTCCCATTCCTCGTATGTCTCAGCTGTCGCTAGAGAATGGCGATGCTGGCTTCGAGGAGAGCTTGATCTCCACCAGTTTAAGAGTCTCTGTTAAGAATAGAGCGGTTCCAGTTAGCATGAGCTGGATCAATGGAAGGTGGGTTGATGAAGGGAGCTAAAGCTGTCTGTACTTGTTTCCAAAATACTGTCACATCCAACACCATGCTCATTATCGCAACGAACAAGGTGTAAACAGCCATGATGGACTGCTTCATCGCTTCTTCTGCGGGGAGGAAACTAAATGGTTTACAAGGACCTTCAAGGCAGCGTGAGGGCACCTGTCGAGGAGGCCGACTTTCACATGCTTGCGGACTTTATGTGGGGGTAAGAGAAAGAGAGATCATCGGAATGATGCAGAGAACAGTAATAGCCCTCCGTGACTGAGCTTCTACCATACTTACTCCCCCACCTGCTCCAGACTAACGTTCTGACTTATCGCCAATTCAGATCAACCCGGTGAATGAAAGGAAAAGGAAATTTTGGATTGATCATATAAGCCGAATAGGTAGCTGTTCTTTTTGTCTACACGCCACGTTCCCCAGCTGAAGAAAAGAGCCATATCCGTGGACACATAAAAAAAGGGCATATGAATTTCATGGTCTTAGTTTTTGGCTTTAATTTTGCTTTGCTTCCTTTATGCAAAGAGGCGAAAGAAAAAGATAAAAAATTTCTCCAGACATCCCAAGCGACCCCAAAGCGGACATTACCATTTACTCTTCGACAATGTTACCCTTCTCAGACACGTACAGACCGTCAAGGAACTATAATTGTATCAGTAAACGCGATGCGAAGAGTATACAGTTTGATTGGTGTGGGTTGGGTCTCACCTTTCGGATATCCTTGTTTCGGACACGGCAGATCTGCTGGATATCGGCGGCGCTCTGGGAGACACCCTCCAGAGAGTTTCCGGAAAGCTGGAGCTCATCCTTGACGTTGGCGGAGGTGATGATCTCAACACCGGGCTGGCAAGTCACACGACGAACGTACTTCTCACCCAGGAAGTTCCTATTCACCCAAAAATATCCTATTAGCAAGGCACATTCCAAATTTCAAAAGATTTGGGCGAATTGGGGAAATGGCCCCGAAACTTGAATGAGAGGCAGCACTTTCGTGTATACCGTTCTCTCTTCTCTGAGTCGGTTCCAGGTGTTGTGCGCGTAGGCTAAAATTTCAGCGTACCTAATCTCCACATCGTAGAGGCCAGTCTCAGGGTTCTTCTCAATGTTGACGTTGATGGGGAAATGGGCATAGACGTAGCGCATCTTGTATTTGAAGCCCTTGGTGACACCGATGATCAGGTTGTTGATGATGGTGCGGACAGTGCGGAGGGTAGCGATACCCTTGCGAGCACCGTGGTGCAGCTCGATCGAGATGACGTTCTTCTCGGGGCGGCCGAAGGTGACGGCAATGTGGGAAAGGTCCTTAACGAGCTTGCCTAAAAAAGTTGAATCATGTCAACACCCGCTGAATATTCCAAGCCAAAATTTGGACGCCTCTTGTCGGGCGAAATTGGGTGCTGCAACATTGGTGCCAAATATTTCGCTTCTTTCTCCTTAAGACGTAGGATTGGTTGGATTGTTGCATACCTCGAGGTCCCTCAACGGTCACAGTGCGCGAGCGAATGTGAACCTTCACTATAAGACGAAGAAATTCGGATTAGTTCGAGATGTTCGTGAAGGACTTTAACAACAGACAAAAAAAACGACGACAATTTTTTCCTCCTCTTGGCCAGCGCCAATACCTGATTATCCTCTCCCAGTAAGATAGAGAGTCCTCTCAGGTATTGCCGCTTCCGTCTCTCCCCCCATATATCTCTCTTCTTTTTCATGTCCCCCCCCCCCCCCCCCCCCAAACCATATCAAACACAAGGAGGAAACCTAGGGATTGTCGCAAGCTCACCATTCTCGGGAATGCTCAGCCTTTCCTCGGATTGAATGTACCGCATCTTGACTGTGTGGGCTGTAGAGTGTCCGAGGGAGGATTGTCGAAGTCGTCGTGCGGTCGGTCGTCGAAAGGATCGAAATTCCTCAAAGGCAAAAAGCCGCCGTCTTTCGGTGGAGCGAAAATCACGGGGTTGTGCGTCGCTTAGCATCAGTTTGGGTTTAGCGTATTCCGCCTAGGGTTGCCCCAAGAGAATTTGATCAACTGAAATCAGATTACATACCTTTTTACATGCTGAACACGCTTCTCCTTAGAGTTGTCCCGGGGATTTGCAACGATAATAACTATTATTTCAAATCAATTATCTCGTTCTATGTCTGTCTCTGTCTGTTTTCCAGCATCCAAGAGAAGTCTTTCTCCCGTGGAGAATTGCCTCAGTTCAGCGATACGACGCAATACCGGCTCATCCTAATTAGGAAAGTCATGGATCCAGCCCAGCCAGGAACCAGAATCGGACGTCTTTAAATAATGCAATGATCATTTTACTTCACTACGTCGCAACCGAATCAAAAACCAATTAGTATAATCCACTACACACTATGATTACATCCAATTATATATACAAAATATGGCAAAAGAAAAAGTCCATATCCAAGAAGAAGTCAATGGCCCCCCCCCAAATGCAAGTCCTTAATACGCCAGAACACAATATATGCCTTGTGAAAACAAAACCTGTCTTGGAGAGATATTGTTGGCAGTGAAGGACCCTTAAGTCTAGTGCTCAGTCTCTATGCGACTGACTTCCTGGAGCCATCCACCACCAAGGCTCTTCAGCGTCGAGGCCAACTCATCGCGCTGATCCATGGCAGCCACATCGTCGCCTCCCCCGATGCTTTTCCCACCGACAAGCACATTCGGGACGGTATGACGGCCTGTTCTCTCTCCCAGGAGATCCTGTAACGGCCGACCCAAAGGATGCTGGTCGAGCTCCACCACGAACGGCGCGGGGACAATCGAGTATTCATCGAGAAGGATATGTTTCGCCTTCTTGCTGTAGGGACAATAAGACTTGGAGAAAATAATGACTGTAGAGAAGGCGCAGGCGCAGTTAGCAAATAGTAAACGATGGGAAATCTGGTAATAAAAAAAAACATGAAAGGGAAGACGTACTCGGAGACCGCTTCAAAATCGCATTAAGCTCAGCCTTCACCTCTTTCGCATCATCCGCCTCCACCTTTTCCTTCTCTTTCTCCCCCTCCTGCTCTTTCGCTGCTTCATTCCGATCCTTAGCAACGGTCATCACCGTCCGTCCCGCAATAGGAATTTCCTCCATCATGTCTTCATTCTCCGGTCCCTGGTTGTTGGCCTTGGGAATTGCAGGTACCCCCCGATCATAACCATCCACACGCCTGGATTCCGATATATCATTGTGAGACGCCGCGGTCCCGCTCCCGCTCCCTGTGCTTTTGCCGGCCTTCTGGGCGTCTATCGCTGCGACGGTCGATTGGTAGAATCTTTGGTTTTGAACGCTTGTTCCCTCGCCCTGATCATATTCGCCCTATGTCAGTTACAAGGTGTCCATGAGAGTAGAATGAAAAGGGCTCGGTACCGAATAGTAGAAGTACATAATTACGACTACCACCGCGGTGAGCGCGAGGAGTCTCAAGCGCCGCGGCGAAATCATCTTGTTCTTATCTCGTCTCAGTCTCGACCCGGTCTCGTCGAATGATAGAAGTGTGAAGAGAAGTAGGCTGTAGCACGTTGGATATTTACTTGATTCCGTTATTTGTTCTTATGGGGGGTTTAAGTCAATGGGCTGCTGGACGTATTGGGGTCGGTGAGGGTCGAGGTTGACAACAGGTCATAGGCGCAGCTCCAACTCCAGTCTTGATGGTACATTTGACGGGCGGGCAACGAGGTCCCTGCGCAAGTATAAAGGAGCAATAGGGCAAGAAAGAGAAAGGTATTCAGAGAGTCGTATTTTCCAGTCAGGGGAAATAGGAGAAGAACACCCGATATCAACGACCTCTGGGGAAGAGTTCGCGTGGGAACCAAAAGAAACAGGCAAAAGTAAGCGGGCCCAATGGCCACGAGCGGAGATCATCCGCTTGGCTCTATTTTGAAGCTGACAGGCCGAGCCAAGCAGAGGCATTCTTCTCACTGGACAATTGTTACTAGTAAAAAAAGGGTTCCGATTTACTCAAGATCGGCTTATAAATTTATGGAAAATATTGAATTAAGAAGCTTGACTTTTGCCGACAGTAATATTGTTGGGATTGGCCAATGTCCACGGTACTTGACGATCTTTCTATACTTAGTTCCGTTGACATACCGCCAAACAGCCCTATGAAGCACAAGTCATGAAAAGTAAATTATCAATTAAATTACCAGCTACCTATGCTATAATCGGGTATGATGATGAAAACTTGTGGTATCATAATCCAAAAAAAAAAAAATTTTGACAAAATGAAATGAAAATTAGAATGGGGGTATGAGATGGGTGATTTTAGGGGCATAAATCAGAATCAACGTATATATAAGGGCGTGCAAGTATAAAATGCTCGCAACAAAAAGGGGGGGACTTAAGAGGCGTCGGCCTGATGCAGAGCAGCTACCACAGAACCAGCAGCGGTACAGCTCATCGGGTCCAACGACTCGCGGAAGGCAATTCACAGAATTAAACCTTTCGCGAAAACTCCGTCTCCAGGGTGTGTAAGTATTTGTTGTTTCTCACTCTTTTTCAAACCCTTCCAGCCTACTTCGTCAGTGGTGGTTTGTTATACCGCAATCATACCTGGCCGGGTCGTAATGGTCGCTCTTCGCTTGCCTTGGACCAAAGTCATCCAATCTTCCCATTCCTTTGCAATCTCCATCAGAACATTGCCCATCACTGTCGCGGATGCCATCAGACCGTGTCCTTCACCCTCAAGGACCCGAACTTCGCAGCGGCGCATCGTCTGGCCCAACCAACGAATGTTGTCAACGGGGACACGAGTATCTCGGCTTCCGTGATTGATAACAACATTCCTGGTGATGTCGACATACCGAAATCCAATCGGTTGGTGGCGCTCCAGGCAGACCAATAAATCAACGGCAGGGTTGGCGTTTGTTGTAGCCAGTTCCCAGATTTTGTGTGTCAATCGATTGTCGTAATCAATTTGCCGTTCACGCTCTTGAGAACCAACCACGGCTTGACTGGTTGTGACTTGGGCCTTTACTCCATTGGCAAGATGAGTTGTTTTGACCGTATCCATTGACTTAATATCGGGCTTTTGAGGTGGCGGGTTGCCATCAGTATGGACCTCGACTGAAACGGGGCTCGAGGTATCTTTCATGGTAGCCCTTCGTTTGCTCCGCCGAGGGGACTTGGGAAGACTGGATGTAATACTCGCACTCGTTGTACTCATAAAGCTCGAGTTAGCAACCTTTAGAATCGAGGTTGGGAGCGCACGCAAAATCCTTTGCGAGTAAGGAACGGCATTGGTAGGGACAGGGTTCTTGTGCGAGCCTATACTGGAAAGCTGAGATGGTGGAATCCATGGCGCTAATAGATGGATACGGCCGCGAATATGTTGTGGTATTCTCAGTGCGGTCGCGAGAGCATAAATGGCGCCAGCAGAATGGGCCAAAATTGAGAATTTGGTGACCTTGAGGTGATTACAAACAATAGCAACATCGTCTGCCACGTGTTAGTGCAACCCTCTCTTTTAGCGAGAAAAAACTTAGGAGCGTCACTCACCAGGCCAGCTGAGAGGTGTTCCCGACTCATTAACATAAGGACCACTCTCTCCAACCCCAGGTCGATCTAATGTCACAAGTCTAAGGCCCAGTGACCGTGCTAGTTCATCGTAAAATGCCATCAGATATCGAGTCAGCCCCATACCAAGACAGCAAAGCACCACATGTCCTTTGGGATCTCCAACTTCAGAAAATGCGATAACCCGGCCACTTGTCGGGTGAAAGACCTTCTGAGTCAGGTTAGGTGAAGCTACATATTCGGCAACCGCAAGATCGATGGAGTCGGCGCTTGAGGGCCGATCATCGCCCACTGCAGAAGCACGGTTGAGGGAAGTGGTACCAGATGGGGATCGTTTGTGAAGACGAGCCGGGGTCTGAGTCTCCACTGACCGTCTGTAACGAAGCTTCTCTAGAGGGTCTGGTCTATCAAAGGACTGCCTTGTCGTAAATGATTGAGGTGGTGCGTTGGCTGGCTTCGCTGTCCGGGAGCTGTTCCTAGTCATTGAACGGCTTTTCCCAGTCATTACAGCTGGCGATGGGGCGCTTTCTTCATTTTCGAGGGCTGCTCGTTGGGCCTCTTCAAGCCGCGTAATACTACCACCAGTATCACCGGGTTTTCGCAGCAGCTGGGCAGGTGCCGTTGCCGGCTCCTTGGCGGGCTGGTCGGGGGTATTATCTGTTTCCATTTCGCTCTTAATTTTCTGTTGCTGGTCTTTTAGTTCTTGAATCCGTTTCGTCACTTGTTCAGCCTCGGCGCCAATTCCTGATATCCCACTATCCACTTTTTCCCTACTGGCCGTAGAAGAATACCGACTATGGCGAGCGGATCTCCGGTGTTTGGGGCTTGAAGAGAAGCTATGCCGCAGGGACGACTCGCGCGCAGGAATAACCCTTCCACTGCCGATCCCTCCAGGTGTGCTGGGCGCGCTCTCCCGAGTGCTTTGCAATGAAGTACGCTCTTTCGACATGGGGGTGTCGATTATGTGCTCCTTAGGTAGTTCCATGATAAACTGGCCATGTCGGCCTTCTTCGGCGACGTCGGCCATCGAATATAGTGAGCGCAAGCTCGCTCTACTGCGGAGATGGCTATGTCTCAAGCCGTCCGTGAAGCTACTAGTTTTTCGCAGTCGTTCCGCCTGCTTGTCCTTGTCGTTGTTAAATTCACGTGATGATTTTTTCAACAGGCCAAATTGACTCTTTAGACTCTTTCTCGAACTAGTTGAATGGATACTTGCAGCAGTTGAAACTCGGGGTCCCGGTTCAGCCGTGATCATACCAAACGCAGAGTCCTCATATGCGGTCTTGAGCGAATTGTACGAGCTTCTTGAAGCAGGTCGTCCTGATGAAGGAGTCGGGTCAAAAGTAGATTTCGGTTTTGGAGATTGAGGTGGCGCCCGGGCCATACGAATAACCGGCGAAACTGCAGCATCATCCGGGTGCAAAAACGGAGTATGCGGTGGTTCCTCCGGAGGATTCGGCGCACCGTATCTCACGCCAAAACCATGCTCGCTTTGGGGGCGTTGGTCGGAAATAGAGAGATGCTCGGGCGGTAGGAAGATAGGGGATGAGGGATTGGTCTCAGAGTCTATCCGCGGAACGTTGTTGTCAAAATGGGACTGTAGCGGGATCGAGATGGTCGAAAGGGAAGATATTAGCGAAGTAATTACTTCTGGAGAAGCTGGGTCAACCGACGTTGAAGGGTTGGCAGAATGGCGCGAACGGTCGGTTTTACGACGCCGGGAAAGTAGGGAAGATGACTGTAAAGGGGGTTCAGCGGCGGGCGCCGAGGAGTTTTCCGCTCGATCCATGGCGACTATTGACAGGGACTAATAATATATAAGCCCTCCAGGAATCGAGTGCCTCCTCCGCTTAGGGCCAGGAGACAGTCACCGACGATATATGCGGGAGATAGTGCGAACTCTCATGATCCAGTGAGAACAGCAGGAAATCCAAAGACAGAAAACTAGCCTAACGGCGTCAATCAATAGATTATTGACGCTTCCCGCATGTGTCAGTCACAGCAGTCAGTCGTATGCAACAAGGCCAAAGAGTAATCTTGGCTAGAGTCCCCTTGCGGTATCTGCAAGCCCCTTGCGGTGCAGTTTGTTTATCTCCAGTAAGAAACGAGGGAGGTGGGACCGCAGAACGAGACGAAGAAGCACAAGGCCAAAAAAGAAATATCAATAATCGAGAGGAAGGAATGCGAATAGGAGTGGAAAGAAGCAGATAAAGTAGCGATAAAACTACTAGTGGAAGACGAGGCAAGATGAAGAAAAAGTTTGCAAAAAGGAGTTATGAAGGAAAATTAAGTTAAGGTATGCAGGAGATTGACCAAAGTACTCCGTAGTGAGGGGCAGGGATATAATAATATAAAGGAAAGGATTAAGAGAGAACGGGAAAAATTAATGGGAGAAAAGTGATAGACAAAAAAAACCAAGATAGTGAGAGGCAAAATAAGAAAAATAATGATCAAGGATTAAGGATTAAGGGCAATTAGGATCAGGATCGATGGCCCCAGTAAAGGCAACCACTCAATAATAGCTGTAGGTCAAGCAGTAGATAGATATTATGAGGAGCTCCAGTAATAAGATGCAGAGCAGCATGCATCCATTAGAGTCGCATCCCCATGAGAAATAATTCTGGAGAGACTTTTCTAGGGAGAGAAAAACACGACCAAGACGGCTTCCACTAAACCTTCTCCGGGTCGTCGACTCGTGGTCAATTAAAAGAAGGCCTCCAGGAATATTATTTGCTTAAAATGACCCCCCCAAAGGCCCCGATGGAGTCTAGGGAGTTTCCCTGCATCCACTCGTCCATACCAAAAGTTGAAGGTGTCCTCCACACAGTTCGCAGATCCAAATTTGAGGAGCTCGGTCGACTCACCTGTGACATGGAAAAATAAAATCAAAGATCACAGATCACCATCAGCAGCGGTAAGGGAAGGGCACGAATACGCTGGGGGGGAATTGTTTTTGCTTCAACGATGAGAAAACTTCGCCAATGAGAACTTCCTCATCCGACCATCAATTCATCGTCGTGCGGGCTGACGGAAATTTAACCTTTTGATAGAAACAAGGGTGGAATTGACCTCCTTCCACCATTCCAGGGGCTTGTGCCGTCCCACCCTTGAAGAAGAAAACCCAAGACTTGCGATCGAAAGGATCCTGATGGCGGCTCCTAGGTTCCGACCTGGTCTCACCCAGCGTCCCCACTGGACCATGTTGAATTAATTGGCCCCGTGAGAGTGGCTACTTCGTTTCTATTCGCTACAGGTCGAGTACTCAGGGGATGAGTGCTGAAAGTACCTGGGTACCTAAGTAGGTACTAGTAGGCCTCAACGGAATAATAATAACTCTTCGTCAAGCAGTAGGCAGTGGGCACTACAGTCACAATGACATCTGGGTTTGAAGACTTGAATCTTGGATCTCCAGTAGACCTTGGTGGGGATACAAGTTATCACCGAGCTCAGCCTCAGAAATCAAAATACGAAAACATATTTGCTTCTTGGGTGTCACCGAATGGGACAGCAAGGATTAGCGCTATAATAATGGACCTAAACTCAACTTTCACGGCCGATGGGACCAATCGCCTCTCCTTGTCTACTTCTTATTTTTCTGATTCTTGATACCCTTTCATACCGTAACCCCTCGTCTCCAGTTCCGATCCCTCGATAAGGTCATATTAATCAACCAGACCGCTCGTCTAACATGCAACTCTGATTCGGGGAGCTATGACGTCCTCAACGCTTAAACTGTCTCGGTTCCACCATTCTCGGTAAGTCAACAGAGTACCTACTCAGGCAGGACGTACACAGTCACTATTGAACCTTACGGCACATGAAACTTGCGTCGAAGGTAGTTGGGAACGAGATAAGACAATCGGAAAATCTTGTGCGGCGTACTTCGGACATACTGTAGCTGTGGTTTTTTCTCCACCCAGGATCTTCGCAGGTGGAAGCCTTCATCTTTGGATCCTTGAAATGGAACCTTTCCTGTGAACTTAACAATATTCATGTACTTTGGTAGATATTATTACCTGTCTCGGAATTATACTCGGTACACCGACCTTTAAATGCACAGCACGGGGTAAAAAAAAAAAAAAGAACTATTAGATTGGTGCTACCTAACTTTATCACCGGAAGAAGACATATCATTCGGAGTTGCTGGTGTTTACTACTATGATAACCTTGGTGAAACTCATCAACCTCGATATTACGATATTACCGTAGGTTCTCACTCAACTGATATCGGGTCATATTAATATGGTCTTACACATCCAGGTTAATCAAAAATCATAGTATTCTCATATTTTGTAGCTTGACTAAGCTTATACTCTTAGTACATTCAGTATCATCGTACTATTCCAGCAATATATTTTAGATCACAGGGGTTGGGTATTGGTATATATTGCGAAACACACACACTCTCACCTTCTAATAATGACTGCTATACTTGATATTAAATCTCCTGGAGATGCTCAAGTAGTTCTATCAAAGGAATAAGGATATCTCTATTTTCTGCGTACCCTAGTTCTCGTTGAAGTCGGAGCCTTGGCATGTTTGGCGATTGAGTGACAATGGACATCAAAGAAGTTGAGTGTGGCTTGGCAAAACAATCAGTCCAGCTTCCCACAACCCCGCGATTCTCTGAGCAGTCAACACCAGGATTTATCAGGCCCATTAAGTTTTCCCAAGTCTCCCTCACATATCTGCTACAGGATTGGAACTTGTTTCCAGGATTAGTCAGCCTGCTGCGAAGGCCTTTGTCCAACGTCATCTAGATATGCGGTGACCATCAGCTGTGCGAAGCAACCCTTGGTCCGCAATGGACGCCTACCCCGAAGACTACGTTGCCCATAACCTCCCCTTCATCCTGCTTTCGGGCCTCGAAACGGAACGTCTAGATGACTCCGATGTGAAATTGCCCAGATACCCTCTCCTCAAAGAGAAGGACATCAAGATCGAATCGGACTTCCCCCTCCTGAATGGGCCGACTGCGGAGGCATTGCGGAGTGTGCTCCTGAACGAAGATGCGTCGCAAACTCCACGGGGCCCGCAAAATGCGTCCCATACTGGGGCTTCGGGTGTCGAATATAAGATCAAGTCAGTTGGACGGGTAAGTTGATAGCTGCTGTTACTGGATTACCTATCCAGGTGGTTTTCACATGCCACCCCGGTCGTCACTTACGCCTAAACCCTTGGCCTTTTATCTTTTAACTCTGGGAGATGATCAGAATTAATTGGCTAACTTTAGGTATAGTCCTACAGACTCCCTCCGCGCAAGGCTGACCCCCCTCCTGCATCTCCTCCAATGAGCCCGGTAGCTGGACAAGACACTGCCTTACCGCATGGATCATCTGTCATTCTCCATTCGCCAATATCTCCGCTAACACCAAGCTCTCCAACCTTCCCAGATGGTCTGATGACCCCACTATGGGTTACAAAACACCAGGAATTGGTTCCCGCGACAGTAATCAACTTCTTCCCATTTTGCCTGGACCTGAACATGAGCTCTTTGCGCGATAATCAGCTGAAGATTGAAATAAATGGGCTGAAGGATGAATGGTATTCTTCTGGCTACAAGACTCGATTTGTAGTTGTTCTTCTTGCGGACGAAAGCGAAGATAGTGATTTGGCAGATGCTGACGACCGGGTGCTGAGCATTCGGAGAGCAACGAACCTGGACCAGAAGTCGATTTTCCTGCTCCCTTCTGATCTTACGCCGGACGAGTTGAGAGATTTTACTGGTTCTCTCTTGTCTCTCCTGCAGCCGTCGATCATGGAGTACTATCGGGATCTTTCCAAACACGCGAGGCGAAAACGAAACCGGAGCACTATCCCAGCTCCGACTGCGCCACCGACTAGCGGAACTTCGCAAACTTTGTCGCTTCAAGGATGGAATGCCCGGTATGAATTCAAGCTTGGAGTCTTTGCGGAGTTTCGGCAAGAGATCGACGCGGCGCTTAAAAACTATGAAAGTGCCTATGACACTCTATTTGGCCAGGAGGTCATTGAGAATATCGCAGGCTGGGATCCAAGATTTAATGATGCCCGTATGTTAGCAGATGTCCTTGCAATACGTATCATTCGATGTTTGCTGTACACCGGCCATACAACTTCTGCAGTAAGATCATGGGTCAGTCATCGCAACCGCTCCCAGGATATTGTCAACCGACGAGGGAAAGGAACGCGAAATTACGGATGGGAAGCATGGGAAGCTAGATGGTCGATGGTGATGGCACAGCTCATTAATCAAGCGAAGATCCCTCAATTGGCGACGGTGGGCGTACCTCAGGATCAGTACATGGAACAAAATATCATTTTCGTCCGGCCTGAGAAGGGCCTTCATAATTTGGAGGAACTAGGTCCGTGGGAGCAACTTCACCACGAGGGCTATTGGCTGTATCGATCTGCGAAGCACACAATGCAGCGACGAGCGCTGGCAGAACAAATTCCGGAAGAGGACAGGATGCCGCCGGGCCAATCGCCAGCTTCTCAGATTGCAAGCAAGGCCTACCTTTATGATACATATCTTGCCCCAGAAACACATATCGAAGCTCCCCTTGCAGGCTCCTCTGGGTTTGATCATTCACCACTTATCTTGGACGCCCTAAAGCGGGCACTAGTAGAGTTCTCTAAGCGCGATCAAGTGCGGAAGACCGAAAGCCTCAGTTTGGAGATAGCAGAGGAGTATATGCGTGTTGGTTCTTGGTCGGAAGCGTATGAAATTCTACGACCACTTTGGTCAACACTTACCTGGCGGCAATCCGGATGGTGGGAGCTAATGCAAAAGTTTGGCTGGGCTTTGAGAGAGTGTGCCCTACGTACACATGATAGCGAAATAATTTTGAAGGTGGACTGGGAATTGCTCAATTTAGGTAAGTTTCTCGTTGCGGCCTGCACCCCATATTTTTTGGCCATATTGCTGACCTTTTCCCCCGTTAGCCTTCCCAACCCGGCCGGACTGGGAATACGATATCCACAAGAGTCTTGGGGACATTCCCTTGGAAAAGCCCAAGCCAGCTATTGTCCTTCCAGCTGAGGATGTCGTATCAAGCGGTAAGCGGCGTTGGCTGTCCAGAACCCACAGCACCCTGGCTAAAATTTTCGTTTTCCGATAGTCACCGCGTCATTCGTCTTTGAACAATCAGAAGGGAATGTTGGCGAGCCTTTAAATGGCCAGCTTGTGATTAAATCCTGCGCCCAAAAGTCGTCTGCTCCAATCAGGTTTGCGGATATAAAGCTTGCCTTTGAAGGCTGCCTTCGGCCAATCAGGCTCCAATCGGACCAAAATACAAACTCTGACACTACAACTTCCTGTGTCATATCCTCAACTTCACTGCGGGACCCGAGCGTATTATCTGATTCGTCAGCTCTCCAGTCTCCTACCAGTGTGCTAACGGCGCTTATTGGAATTGCCGATTTAACGCTAGGGCCTGGCCAGACCAAAGTGTATAACCTGACGTGTATTCCCCGCGAAGCAGGAGAGTCGCGAGTTGCATCGATGGCTCTGCTTATTGCGGAAGAGAAGTTTGAGCTCACATATGCCATCAGTGATGTGTCCAAGCCGGAAGCTTTCTGGTGGAAAAATACTGTGAGTGGCACTACTCGACGAAGGGTTGGCAAAGGTCGAGATGTCAATCGTTGCAAGATTCTTCCGAAGCCGCCGAAAATACGATTAACGGTCCCAAATATTAGGGATACTTACTATACAAATGAGCAAATCGTGCTCAAACTTATGATTCATAACGAAGAGAATGAGCCCGCTGATGTTTCTGCCGAGGCAAGGCTCTTCGGCCGCCCTGATTCCACCGCCAAAATCTTATGGCTCGATGAGGAAAACTTAGCGAGCGATGGGCATGGTTCGGGGACAAACACTCCAGTTGAAGAGGCCACCCATTTCATCAAGCGACCAATTGGAGTCTTAGAGAGCTCTGCCCAATGTGAACTCGCTATTGTTCTAGCCAATACCGACGACGCGTTTGAGTACGAGCTTGAAGTGTCTGCGGTTTATAATCTCCTGTCTGATATCCAGACGCCAATCATAGCTACCGCGCGAGTGGCTGTCCCGATAATTCGACCGTTTGAAGCAAACTATGAGTTCCTGCCTCGTCTCCACCCGGAGCCTTGGCCCGACTTCTTTACCGTCGACGATGAGTTAATTGGGTCCCAGCCGGATTCCAAGCCTGGAGGGCTGCAGCAAAAGTGGTGTCTTGATACAAAAGTGGTTTCTTTCGCCCATGAACCTCTCGTCATTGAACAAATGTCTCTTGCGCTACTAGGCCTCGGCGGCGGAGCCGTCTCGGAGATCGGGCCCGAGGTGGTTGTGAGCCCGGATGCATTGGAGATCCGACTAGAAGAGCTTCGTCAATCTAACTTTTCCTTGGATATCCGAAAGATGGTACTGGGTGACCGGCGACCTACGTCCCTTAACATAGCCCTGAACATTCAATGGCGCCGAAGCGGAGATGGTGACAGTGAATTATCCAACGAAATCAGCACTTCTACTACGACTACTCTGGCGATCCCGCGGTTCGTCATTCCTGCTGGCGAGCCTCGTGTACTGGCATCGGCAATTCCATCCAATACGCTATCGGGCTTGATACATGTCGAGTACACTTTGGAAAACCCGTCCATGCATTTCCTCACATTCAACTTGACGATGGAGGCCAGCGAACACTTCGCTTTTAGTGGCCCGAAGACTTTGGTCGCTCAGCTGGCGCCCTTGAGCAGACACAGTGTCCGGTATAATTTGCTGGCGTCCAAACGCGGGCTGTGGATTCAGCCACAGCTTCTCGTGGTAGATACATACTTCAACAAAACTCTCCGCGTGCTCCCCACGGAAGATATGCGCTCCGACAAGAAGGGGATCTTGATATGGGTTGATGCTGATGACTAGACGATGTCGATGCCTATCAAGGAGGCCTGAGTTATTTTATTTATGTTATACTCTCAATATTTAATCCATATAACTCTTATTTAGAAGTACTAGAATAGACAAACCCTGATCAGGAAACCATCAGTGCCTCAGACATCAATATTCTACGTCACGTGGAATGCCATTATCCCGCACCGCCTCTACCCAAAACGGACTAGTCGCGGCGATCAGAGAGCGCCCGCAGCTTTCCCATTCCGTTAGGCGGAGAGACCCAGACAACGAGAGACCGACTCAATCACTCTTTCTCTTGCTTTCGTCGGTTCATCGCTCTGGTTTACATTGGATTCCAGAGGCTTTCTTTGGTAACTGCACTGCTCATCAGTGACTACTCGACTTCACCCATTCTCCATTTCAAAAGTCAACAGTTCTGCTCTCGTTTCACGTCCTTCACTTCAAGCGTAGCCATGGCGGCGCAGGCAGCTTTGATTGCTGATACCATCGTGGGCATGAAACGGGCCCTTCGCAATGAAACTGATTGTATGCTTATTTCATGTTTTCTTTTTGCTCTGCTTCGTTATTATAGTCTGTTGTTGTCTTCGCGCAAGGTCTGACCTTGACTGGCTTAGATTCAGGGCCTGATGATCCGATTACCCAGCCGACAAATAGAGGTAATAAGCTACGGACGAATGCTAAATTCGTGCGTGAGGGTGCACTAGGATATATTCATTCTGAGGAACTTTATAAACAGGTAAGTGTCATCCGATGCGACCCCTCACTCGCGTGGTCCTCCGACGCAGTCCTCTCCAACCTACAGTGGGGGAGGACGAGGCTGGAACTGGGAGGTTTTTCTGTTCATGGCTAACGGTTGCTCAAATTTAATTTGCGACAGATAATTGAGCATGCTGGATATGCTCGTTACATTCTTCAGCCAAACCCTGTGCGCTACGACTCAGAAGGCGATGAGCTTGATGACGACGATGAAGATTCGGAGGCGGACGCTGCCGCCGCGGAAGAAAACCCATTCTCGGAGATCGCGTTGGAACGTATGTTTCCCTTTTTTTTTTTCTGTGCGACATAGTTCTCAGAGGGTTCGATTGGCTGATTACGCTCTTTTCTCTGCACCTATAGATTTTCTTGGCCCTTTGAAGCACCCGTCCGAACTTCCTTCTCATCCTTCGCTCTCACACGTTTATACATCTAAGGCCCTTCTACACATGACACAAGCTATCGAAGCTAAGCTCCGCCAGGAACGAGCCCTGTTATGGCGGGCCAGGAACCTACATCGGAAATTTCTAGGTGACGGCTCCTGGGCCCCGTGTGGGATGTTCGAAACCCCAGAAGATCGATCGATTTTCGAACCCCGCATGGCTAGCACTGGATATAGCTCCCCCGTGCCTCAGTACGAGACGAATGGAGTCCCTAAGCAGCCCGAAAATGGAAAGCTTAACGGCTTGAGAAATAACGTTCAAGAATTGGGGTCGGCTGTAGGTACCTGGAAGGAATCGAATACGGCGCAAAACGACAACACCAATGCATTGCGCACCGTGGAAGATATAGAAATGGCAGACAGCCTTGATCAAGGAACGGGGGCCTCCAAGACCAACGAATCAAAAGAACCCAAGTTCGAAGAAGTCGACACACCTGTCGGAGATCTTCCCCCATATCCTGAACCCAAGGACAAGGTTAACGGTGATAAACCAGCGAATGTGCTGGCAGACTTGGATCGGCTGTCAGACTCCGACATGACACTGGATAAAGAGAAGAAAGAGAAGAACGCGATGGCCTTTACAGATCCCGAACACCTGAACAATATTGACAACGAAGACGAAGTAGACGGGAACATGGAAGTGCAAGACGGGTTCTCGCCTGAGCCACCTCGGCGAATGACAACTAGGGCCCAGACAAAACCAGTGAATCCACAACATGGCAACGACTCTGAACGAATCTCCCCTTCCCCATCGAGTGACACGCTCCACTCCCTCCCAACACCCCATCCCCTCTACCTTGTCCCTGACTCGACCCGGTCGGACCCCAATTTTGGCCTTCCTCCTAATGAAGCCGAAGATACGCGCCGGCTACTCTGGTCGTACGTGCAGAAGCAAGAAGAAACCGTCCGCGGGTTCGAGCACATGCTGGAGTCTCTCCTCCGGGCCTGTCGAATGAAAGACGACGTGTTCGAGTGGTGCAAAGCTGAAGGCCATGTCGGGGAACTAAGTGATGGCGAAGACTGGTACGACCGGGAGAAATGGGGTCTTGCGGAAGGCGAAGATCTCAAGAAGGGGGCGGATGAGGACGAAATCGAGCCCGTGGAGGAGAGCCGCACGTCAAATAAACGGGGTCGAGGTCGTCGTGCTTAGCCTGGCTCTAATCATGCAGCCATACGTTCTTGGGTTCCGCCACTCCCCCTCATGGGCCTCTTTTTGATTATTTTCCAGATACACATGTGCTGCTACCAAATCTTCTTTATATATAGATTCATAGCGTGGAGTTGGTGGGTGTTTCGTTTCATGTCGTCTATGAACGTCTACAGGGGAGTCTTCTGATATTCTATTTGGATTCCTTGATAAGTTGTGGAAAGGGTCTTTTCTTTTCTTTTCTTTTTGTTGCCTTTCCCCCCTATTTTTATGGATATATGGTCTTTTTTTTTTGCGTGGATTGTTGGGAGTTTTGGGGGAGGAGGGGAGGAGGAGGAGAGATGTAAAAAAATGATATCCAATCTTAACGCTTTGATGCCTGTTCGTATGTGCGATGGTAATAGGAATAAAAATAATACTACTTTATATACATCATATCCTTTCTATAGGTAACTATAATATGTATTTATTGTTGAAGGTTTTGTTTTCTCCTTTCCCTTTCTCCATTTTCTTTTAGATTATAATACACCGCAAGCAGTCATATCATGTCATCCACATCAACACCTGCTCTCATGGTCTATGCTTGTCTCCCTCTAGATCCAATGTTGAAGAGCATTCACTCATCCCGCGTCCTCGTTCAGGCACAGTAATTCCCCATGGCATCATTCCAAGCTTTCTCTCCCTGCTGCAGACGCCTGCAAATGATCTATTTCTGTTGTGACCTGTCTCGACCGAATAGACTGTTGAAAGCCCAGGATCTCTTTTCTTTTTTCACCATCTCATCCTAGCCCCGACTCCAGCCCTTGCTCCTCACCCGGATAGTTGCCATTTCTGGCCGCATGCATGGTTTTTCTTTTCTTCTTAAAAAAAAAGACGAGTACCACCAGGGTTTGTAGAGCCCAGCCTATCTTCCATAGTTTATTTACTGGCGCTTTCCACCCTTGGACTTTGCGCGCTCGCGTTCCCGCTTGGCGTAGATTTCGGCAGTGAAGGGGCTACAGATGGTCGTGGTTAGTCACGACTCTCCCTCCCCCCGTTCTCTCCAACCGAGAGTCTCGGACGGATATGACCGGATGAAAACAAAAAAGAGAAATAGAGAAACTTACTCCTCCCACCCGAGAGCAAACCAATACAGAACAAAGACGTGCGCCGTCAATAGCAGACCGGCCACCTTACCATGGTACAGCGCCACACCCAGGAAGTTCATCGTGCTACCCCAGTACATCGGGGAGCCGGTCACATTGAAGGGGAAGCCAGTAACCGGGGCTTCCATGAGAATACCAAAGTAGTCACCGAGATAGGTGCCCGTGACGCCGAGAGCATACATGCTGGAGAGGACCAGGACGGAACCGGTGGCAAACAGGGCCCCGCCGAGAAGGGGTTGGTGCACTGGGGCATAGTAAGGTTGGTCTGCGAGGGCGAGTTGGTAGATGTGGTCGCGTAGGATTCCAAGAGAGAAGATGACGACGGCTAGGAAGTAGCATCCGTAGTAGGAGTTTCCGCCAAATATACGAGTCAGGAAGTGGTTTCGATACTCTACAGAATATGAGAATGGTTGCATGGGGCGTGATTGGTATAATTATGTTGTTTTGCTTTCTTTGCTTCTTTTTTTTTCTCTTTGTGCTTTTTTATCAAAATGGCTGTTGGGGGGAAGAGGGTTAAACCAACCGGCGCGGGCGACAATACTGGATTGAGCGAGAAGGTCAGCAAATAATAATGTGGAAATATTGATGCAATTGGGTCCAGTTAGCTATAATAGTTTAAAGAACTTACTTCCAGAAGATCGGGTTAAAGGCAATGGACAAAGCAGCCCCTGGAGACGAAGAACAGAAGTTTAGATGACATGCGGGGAGGACCAGAGGTGGGATCCAGGAACATACATTTCAAGGAGTCCTGGGAAAAATCCACGAAGTCGGTGAGAGAGGCCATGATGACGGTAAGAGATTCAGAGGAGTCGAAAACCAAGAGAACGACGAGCAGTTGGGAGAGAGAAGAAGAAGAAGCTTGGGGTTGGAGGAAGGTAAAAAGAAGGACTGATTGATGAGGTGGTCAAAAGTGGAGAGAAAAACAACCCAATGCGGCATGACGTCTCTTTGTCATTCCAGTTGGTAGGATCCCCCACTCGCTTAATTCTTTAGTAGAAGAAGACAGAGGTGTTCTTCAAAGCAGGGGCGACCAGGGTCGAAAAGGCAATACATAAGGCTAAAATGCAAATACAATTATGTAATATCATCAAGAATTTGGGTGTAGCAAAGCAGGGCCTCTATGGATATATGTTTGGAGGTCTGTACTACTATAGGAGAGGTACTAGTAGTAAGGTCAAAGAATAATAGAACACTTTTAAAAATGATAGCGTCCGCTAAGCGTCACTATCTGTTTATGCTGAAGTACCTCATGGAAGCCTCTATCAATTCCAATGCCAATAATCAGCTTCATTGTCAAGAACTTCATCTATGTTTACTTCGTGTCATCCGTCACTCGGACTGGGATGGTATGGTACAGTACAGTATGGTACAGTTACCAGTACCAGCTTGGAGCTGTCTCACCGCCGGCTGTCCTGATTGTTATCAATCAGCGTCAGTGTCAACACCTCCACAGAAGCCGATATACCAGAGCAGACCATGTTTACCTAGTTCCCTCAATAATCTACACTGCAAGAGATACCTTCTGTTCATCTAAACTGATTCGATTTCATAGATCACCATGCTTCTACGCCTGTCTACAGTGTATAGGGCTCGGTGAGAATGTCATTGAACCGTCGTGACTATGTCCTTGTGGGCCTGGGTGCTTTCATCGCTTGGGGGCTGGCTGTCCGTTGGCTTCCGCTCCTAAGATACCTGGGATATGCTCTGGTGCTAGGCGCCTTCCTCTCGTCAACCGCTTTTTTTGGTCTCGTACTCCTCACAACTCGAACTCAAAACGATTCCAAGCCCACCCGCTCGAAGACCCTCCCCGTCGCATTCGTTGCCCGCCAGTATTGGAGGAAAGAAGTGCAGGAATTCCAGAAACGATCCGACTATAAGCCCCTGTCTCTTTACCCCGAGTCCTTTATTGTCTCAGAAGGTATCGATGAGCTTCTGTCCTTCATCACCCGTGATTTTATCGCCTCCTGGTACCGCGAGATCAGTCCGAGCCCGAGTTTCGCGAACGAGGTGGACAAGCTGATTCGGATAGCGATTGAAAACTTGCGGGATCGATTTCTAGTGGAAGATATTGTGTCGCTTATTGTCTCGCGTATTTTCCCGATATTGACCACGCATTTGAAGGAGTTTGACATCGCAGAACGATCGGTGCGGGGAAAAAACCTCACGCGCAGTGTCACCGAGTCTGAGGAATTAGATCTTGCAATCGCGAGTAAGTATCGTGATGGCCACCTACACCCAGCAGCAGTGCTTTCGCTTTCAGACCAAAAGGCAGTGGAGCAAGAGTACCTCCGGAAGATTACCCTTGAACTACTGCCTCAACTCTTCCCGGAGACGGCTCTTAATAGTCGCATTGTCTCCGTCCTAATAAGGGAAATATTTTCGTGCGCTGTGCTCTTCCCTATTGTATCGTTGCTCTCAGATCCTGACACTTGGAATCAATGGGTGGAAGCCTATGGTCGAACTGCTATTCAAGATCGCAAGACGGTGAGAAAGCTGCGGGCTGCACTAGACGAACACGCCTCACCGGTTCCCAAACCAAAACGGGGCCATCCTTTTCCACGACTCGCCCCCAATGATTCGGAGCGGGCCTTTGAGCGATTCGTCAGAGTCATCCGGCGCTGCAATAACCTTTCTGACGCCAGACGGTTCCGAGCTCTTGTTGCTAGCCAGCTGAAGCGGGAGACTATGGTAGAAGGGCAGGATCCGGTATATTTGCGGCGTCTAGAGACGGGCAAGAGGGTCTTAGACCAGAAGGTATCCAAGCTTTCTGCTCCCGGTGGCCAGCTATCACATACCTCGGCTGCTGCGTCGCACTTCCGGCGCAAGAGCTCATCAGCCGCTCATGAGGCATCGTTGGTGGATGTGATGCATGATGCTTCAGGCCTTTCATACTTTATGGAGTTTATGGATCGTCAGCAGCTCATGTCACTGGTGCAATTCTGGATTGTGGTTGACGGATTTCGTAACCCTCTTGAAGATGATTTTGGAGACGAGACATCCCCAAGTTCAACAAGCTGGACAAGTACGGACAGGAATGATATGGCTCTTATTAGCGAGACATATCTCACGAAACCTGAATTGAAAGTGACAAGCGATTCACGCCAAGCGGTGAAGGCGTTTCTGAGCGCAGGATCGCGTGCTACTCCAGAGCAGTATCGCAAAGCCCGTACAGTGATACTATCCACCCAGTCTACTGTCCTGGAGGAACTCAAGGATGTCTATTATCCCAAATTTAAACAATCGGACCTTTACTATAAGTATCTCGCGTCGGATGAAGCCTCGCAGTCTGGCCCCCGTGCACCGTCACCTGCATCTCCACAGAACCCTGTGGCCCCTCCTGAGGCTCGAGGGAGACGACCACTTCCTCCTTTGATGGGTCGGACATTATCTCAACCAGGCCCCAAATCGAAGGATTTACGGAGAGCTGCTGTTTCGTCAAGCGACGTGAGGAATATGGGGAAGCTCTTCGACGATGAAGAATCACCTAGACGTTCAATAGATTCTGAGAGGTCGGTTCCTTTGTTCGACGAGGATTACGATACCGACCCTCTTGCAGCGTCAACCCAAAGCCTGGCCCGGGAAAATGGTGAAAGTGAAGCGAATCAAAACCAAGTGATCGAGAACATGGAGGCTGCACTGAACGACATTATCACGAACCAGCCAAAGAACGGGAAATTAGAAGATTTGAAACCCACGGACGTATCTCCGCAGAGCCCTGCTGAATCCCCGCGAGCGGAAATTCGGATGGATGACAGACTCAAGCCGAGTATCGCATCCTTGGGGCTCGTAGATCGGTCTTCTCGCCATGGTGTGTTTGATGATGATCTGTTCCCAGATCAACAGAAGTTTATTGAGGATGAGTACGAAGAACCCGTTGGGGGCGGTGACCAAGATTCCGCGGACGAGGTGCACGAAGCAGCACCAGGGGACCTTGGATTGACGGAGGCCATCGAGGTACTCACAACGGATATTGAGAAGCTCGGATCCCAGGAGTCTGTGGTTGATACCTTGACTCGCAAGGCCGAGCTTACAAACAACACGGCGGAACTCAGGATCCTGCGCAAATCCAAGGCTAGCATCCAGCGCGAGATTCATCGCAAAGAGATGCAACGCCAACAGTATATAATCCAAGAGAGCGATAACAGTCTGTACGGCCGGTCGACCGTCCGAATCAAGTCCATCGTCGTGGGCAAGGAAGAGGACGGTCGAGAATTTGCCATGTGTATGCTGCCCTCCACTGATCACCACTACTTCAGACTAATAATTGATTCTTTCTCTTTTTGTAGATGTCGTCGAGGTACAGAGAAATGCTGGTGAACAAATGCCTGCCGCCTCCTGGGCCGTTGCGCGCAGGTACAGCGAGTTCCACGAACTCCACCACCAACTGCGCATGCGATACCCATCCGTGCGCCACCTCGAGTTCCCCCGACGCCGCATGGTCATGAAACTCCAAAAGGAGTTCCTCCAGAAGAGACGCCTCGCGCTCGAAGCATACCTCCAAAACCTTCTCCTCCTCCCCGAAGTCTGCCGAAGCCGTGACTTACGCGCCTTCCTCTCCCAACGGGCCATCATCCCCCGCAGCGAAACAACCACCCCGCGCGACGGTGAAACCAAGGACCTCGTCACCCGAATCTACAACTCCGTCGCGGACGGCATGGACGACTTCCTCGGCAACTTCGGCGTCCTCGACCAACTGTCCATCGCCGGCCAAAACCTCATCTCCGCCGCCACAAGCCAACAGCAGCAACACCAACAACAACAACAACAACAACAACAACAGCAGCAGCAGCAAACTCATCAACCAACCACGTCTCCTATCATCCCCACCGACACCGGTCTCGCCACCGAAGACGCCGTCACCGCCGCCGAAGCCGAAGCCGAACTCAACGCCTTCGAAGACCGCGAGCTTGAACCCTTCATTAAACCCATCTGCGACCTCTTCCTCGAAACCTTCGAACTGAATAAAGGCAACAACTGGCTCCGCGGCCGCGCCGTAGTCGTCGTCCTCCATCAACTCCTCGGCGGCACCATCGAGCGGAAAGTCCGCGAGGGCGCCCGCTCCCTCATCCAGGATGAGCCCTTACTCCGCTACCTCACCCTCGCGAAAGAAACCCTCTGGCCCGGCGGCGTGCTCCGCGAAAACAAACCGCGGACCCCGGCGGATCGCCTCAAGAGTCGCACCGAGGCTAGTCTCGTCCTTGCGACCCTGATTCCGGATCTAGCGGGGAATGTGGTCGGGCGGGCGAATGCGCAGGCCGCGGCGCGTAGATTGTTTGCGACGTTGAATAATCAGCGGTTGAATACACATTTGGTGTTTACGGTGTTGGATGAGATCGTGTTGGTTTTGTTTGGTGGGGTCGATGCCACGATCGGGAGAGTGAGATGACCTCTTCTTTTTCTCTTCCTTGACTTGTTTTTTATGACGATGACAACGACGATGACGATGATGAATTAATGCATCAAGCATAGCCTGCATAATTACTTGTATAATTTGCTTTATATTTTATATTCCTGTTTCTGGGGCAGTGCCCATGTGCCCATGCCTCCTGGAGATTAGGGGGTCGTCTTTGTGTGTTCTTTTTACTATTCACATTATTTTATTTTTCTAGTTGTGCAGTATACTCTTTTTGGAATATCATTTACATTGGTCTTCCTGTAGAAGACCTCAAGTTTACCTCATGATTTCTGAGTGGTTTATCGTTTTCAAGGAGGACCTTTCATGCATAAGCTAGTCAGGATGGTGCGCTCTTGGCACCTACTAGTGGGCGGCTAAGGAGCTCGATGATATGAATTCTCCACTTTGTTATCGATTGGAGATACCTTTATTTCGATAATGAGTGTGAAACGCCTCTGGAAGAGAGATAATCATCCGACTTCCCCCAACAAAGGTGCAGAAGCATATGTCTGTGTTCTCTCAGAACCAGGATGAAAGTAAAGGACGAGTAAACGAAAGAAAGAAAGAAAGAAAGAAAGAAAAAATTAATAAATCAGAGCCGAGAGCCGAGATTCACAACAAAGACCAGATTACAGGGATTAAAACGCCTGCCCTCTTAACTCATGCTTCTACACCCCGGGCTATTGTAACAATGCTCAGAAGAAGCGAGATGAGTGACAAAGCTTATCAAATCATGGACAATAAAAATTGTGTCGGTAAAACGACGACGCATAAGGAGAGGCAGTATGCAATTGCCGACGATGGTCATGGCATCATGCCTACGCTTCTTCCTTAGAAGACTTCTTCTTGGACTTCTTACTGGGTTGCTGAGGCGGGCCCTGCTTGGTCTGATGCACAATAAGGCGTGTCCAGCACTCCTCCTTGTCCCACTCGAAGCCAGCGAGGTAGGGCTTGTCCAGTTCGTCATCAGCCTGTGGTGATGATTATTCGTCAGAGTTCGCTCTTCAGATACGCACACAAGCCAAAAGGGTGGGGAATGGATGTGAAAACTTGCCTTCTTCTTGAATTGCTTGTAGATCGCGTCCAGCGCATCCTTGATTGTGACGCCCTTCATGTTGCGGGCTGATACCTCCAACCCTAGCGGGAAGTGCAGGTCGATCTTCTTCACTGGTGGGTTTACAAGGTGAAGTTTCAGAATGTCCCTGTCCTCAACTGAGGTTGGTGAAGTGTTCAGCTTCCTATCAGGAAGAGTTAGCAAGGCCAATCGATGATCCTGAGCTGAGAGACGACTGACCACCCCGTCTTTTGTGTTTCAATAGGTAATGTCAGCTCAATCTGCTTCTCCTCTATATGACAATTAGCAACCGGTCGCTACAACAAGCCAGACTAACGGTGAAGTTGTCAAACTGATGAGAGAGCAACTTACCTAGATCCTTGATGTTGAAAACGCCTTCAGCCTGGGAAGAGGTACGCCTGTGCGTAGAAGCGGCCTTTTTCTTATCCGGAGCTTTCTCATCCTTGGGGGATATCGTCAAGCCAGCGATGGCGGAGTCGACTTTTGTGAGCTCAGCGGACATGGTTGCGATGGAAGATTGAGAGTGTTATGGGAGAGAAGATGGTTTTCTTTTGATGGGATCAATGCCCAAAGGGAAGTAGATTAGCTCCGTGTGCCACCATAGTGATGATAATGATGAGGAGGAGGAGGAAGAGGAGGAAATTGATTACATGATGGAGAGAAGATAGAGCATGATTGGTGACAGGATAAAGGGGACTACAATGATGGAGGAGGGTGGTTGACACGGAACTGTAGGAACAGGTTGAGCTTACCAGTTGGATGGCGAACGGGTGATGGCCAAAATCCAGATGGGATGAATGGGAAGGGAGGGAAGAAGAGGAAGGTGAAGAAGGAGGGGGGGGGGAAGAGGAGAAAAAGGAGAGGAACGGAGAGGAGGGAAGAGGGGGAGGAGCAGGTGACCTGGGAGGGCCCAAAGTATACCGAGTAGTCGTGTCCGATCATGATGCATCTACTAAGTACTATTACCACGATTACTATGGGTATGACTACTATAGCATGCGGAGAAACAGCACTGATCCAAGAGGTATATCTGCCGGAAGTGCCTAAACGACATCATGAAACCTACGACCCCGACGACTATCCCTTCTTCCCCTGGGCCATGGACTAGGTACGAGACCTGAGAGGTATGTAGTGGGATGCACGACGTGATGCTGTCTGGGAGGTTGCCGGGGCGGGGTTGAAGGGGGGACGAAAGCTTCCATGGGGTGGTGGCAATGAATGGATGAAGATTGGAGGAGGTGGAATGATTGATGGATGGATCTGCCTGTTTCCGGAAAGGCCTCGCATGATTGATGGACTTCACCATGTCGCTTGTTAAGTCGCTGCTTGTTGCTTCTTTTACCTTTGAATGAGGGGGTTGTAACCAATAACCTCAGCGGAATGGAGGCGTAGGTAGGGGGGAAGCTGCCGTACTAGGTGGTAGGTTGTCGAAACTACCTCCCCGGTTAAGGAATGCACTGTAGGGACCGAAGTTGCTCTCACGGACAGGGAATATTGGGTGGTGATGAAAGGGTTCTCCGCATCAGCGTCGTAAATACATCAGATGATGGTTTCAATTCGGATCTCCTCATTGTGTCATCCCACCTGGAGGAAAAGCACTGGTCTCATCAAGCCACACCCCTCTTTTTCTCAGTTTTTCGTTTCACTAGGCACTACCTCTAACATCTAGTATTTGTCTTTCTAGCTACTATTGTTATCATTATGATTGTCTATCCCTTTTTGAATGCTGAACCGGGACTACCGGAATAACCGGATCACACGAGAAGCTGACGTCGAAGTTCTAGCGCTGGTCCACTAAGGCTGCACCCCGCATTCCCACCCGCTCCACCTGGACCCATCAGCTCGACTTAGTCCACTCCCGTCTAATATGGCCTCCTCTGAATCTTATTGTTCCGCTTCAACCCCCCGCCCTGTGGGGGTTCTTTTTTTGAGTTAGATCATAGTTACACTTCTGGACTCTAGACTGAATATAATTGAGGATTCTGACGACACCACTTCAGGGGTGTTGCTACTTCTAATACCCTGATTGGCTAACTACTGGTGTTCTCGCTGCTGGTACTCCTCGGGACCCAGCCATGACCTCACGTGCAGCCGTCCCCCAGCCAAATGCCCGCCATTCATTTGCTTCTTTGGGTGATTTCCCTGCATCATGGAGACTGTGTTGGTTCCATGGTACTCATGTCAATGATGAGTAGACTCATGTATATACCCTGCCTTTTCCTTACTTCTGTCTGTTAATGTGGTGCTGTGTTTCTAGGAGAGGCAGATGACATGTCTGACTTCCCCGAGAAAGGAGGTAGGTTAATATGCCGAGAATAACAATGTGCCCCTTGATCGGCTATGCTCATTTGGGCCCGAAAAGGAAAACAAAGCGTGATCCATCCATCGTAATCAGAGAGAAATACTCACTAGGTCAGAGAGTCAAGAGTAAGTGATGAGAGGTAACCAGGTAAAAATAAATCTATGACCTTGAAGTTTTTATTCTTCTGTGGGAAATGTAGCCGTCATTTGGACTTGGTAGTAGACTATATCTTTGTGAGCCTCAATTCATCATCGGAAATGCCTGCTCTGCTTAGAGAGACTATCGATCAGTCGAGGATTAGAAAGCTTGGCTGAGCTAGATAGTTGGGCCACAAAACACGAGAAGGAACATACGTGATACTGATCAGGGGAGTCATGGTTGAAGACGAAGACGAAGATACTTCCTAGGCTGTAGGGAGTAGTCTAGGCGTAGGCTGTTGGTTGTTGGCTGGGCCGTTGTGTTTGCTGTGTTTGTTTATGGAAAAGCGGTGAGACACAGGCTCCAGGTGCTCGATACTGCCGGTGCCTCAGCGCGTTGAGCAATTCAGTGTTGGTGCCTTTCGTTCCTTGACCGGTCCATCTTGGAGCTTCCTTATCCCCACCCCAATATAATCAATTATCCTTCACTCCTGGGCAATCTGGTCCCGGTTGCCGAAGTCATTGATACCCACCCCCTACTTTTTTCTCCTCGCTCCCGCCTTTCTTCCACAACCCTCCCCAGCCCTTTTCTTTTTTAGCCCGAAGCCCAGAAAAAAAGTTCTTTGGATGTCGCTCTTCGGTGGCGTCGGCGCTGCGGCGACGACAACCAGTCAAACAAACACCACAGGAGATATCTCGAAAGATGTCGCCCTCAATTCGCCCCCCGAGGACAGCATCTCCGACCTGCGATTCTCCCCCGCCAGTGATCATCTTGCGGTAGCTTCCTGGGATAAAAAAGTCCGCATCTACGAAATCAATGAACAAGGTCAGAGCGAGGGGAAGGCCCTCTTTGAGCATGATGGGCCTGTGTTAAACTGCTGCTGGTCACCGGTAAGCCTCTTTTTTTCATCTAATTACAGTCTGGAATTACGTTAACGAGGGTGAACCGCCCAGGATGGAACAAAAGTGGTCGGAGCCGGAGCTGACAAGGCAGCTCGCATGCTCGACCTTTCTGCAAATGCCACCACAGCCGTCCAGGTCGCCGGGCACGATGCCCCGATCAGATCATGCCATATGATGCCGAATCCACAAGGGAACTCCCCCCTCCTCGTGACAGGATCCTGGGACAAGACGGTCAGATACTGGGATCTGCGACAATCCACCCCCATCGCAAGCCTGGAGTGTCAAGAGCGCATCTACACAATGGACGTGAAGAACAAGCTTCTCGTCATCGGCACGGCAGACCGCTACATCAACATCGTCAATCTTGACAATCCCACAAAGTTCTACAAGACCATGCAGTCCCCGCTCAAGTGGCAAACGCGAGTTGTGAGCTGCTTCACCGACGCCACGGGCTTCGCTGTCGGCAGTATCGAGGGCCGCTGCGCCATCCAGTATGTCGAGGACAAGGACTCTAGCTCCAACTTTAGCTTCAAGTGCCATCGCGAAACCCCCCAGAACCAACGCGACGTCAACAACATCTACTCCGTCAACTCCATCTCCTTCCACCCGGTCCATGGTACCTTCAGCACCTCCGGGAGCGACGGCACCTTCCACTTCTGGGACAAGGACGCCAAACACCGTCTGAAGGGGTACCCCTCCGTCGGCGGCACCATTTCCTCGACCGCCTTCAACCGCAACGGTAATATCTTCGCCTACGCCGTCAGCTACGACTGGAGCAAGGGCTACACCCAGAACACTCCACAACTTTCCAACAAGGTCATGCTCCATCCAGTCGCCCAGGAGGAAGTCAAACCCCGACCCGGTACTAGGAGGCGATAGTTTCTGTGAGTCTGGAGGGCGGACTCGGTGGAAGAGGGAGGAGGGCGTTTTTATAGAATGTGTCTGGATGTGTCATTACGAAAGGTCTCAAGAAATGAAATCCCAATGAGGTACCTACTAGTATTAAGAGAGAGTTTGGAAGGGAATCATTATACCTACACACAACCACTATTACTTTTACGAACAAATTGAAATGGCGTTCCATTTCACTCAACTTCAAGTGGATTGGCTTTTTTTCCCTTCTTTTCTGTTAACCTATTGTGTTGCGTTTCTGTCTTGTGTCATGTATTATTTTTATTTGTCTTTGGGAATGCATATGAGCGAGCCATTTTATACATAAAAAAAAGACTTCAAAAATCTTTCAAATTGTGATACTATCTAGATGTAGTCAATACTAGTATACGTAAATGCCGATATTGAACTCTACTGATTGTGTAGGCCTAGTCTGTATTCAATTCAGTCAATTGTCCATTTCAGCTGCAGCGCTTATGTATAGTAGTATCTCATGTCCTATGCTAACCTTCAGTTGCCAAAAATAAAAACCGAAAGAAAACCAATGACTATCTTATCTAATCATGGTCTTTAGAAAAGGAAAAAAAAATCTTTCATGTCCCGAAACAGATAAATAAGAGAGAGAAAAAAAAAGAAAGAGGGTAAAAAGATATCTAGGATGTTGGAATTGTAACCTGCGCAACTCCATCGATAACCTTCTCTACTGCCTCATCATCCTTTCCATCCGTTGTGACAGTGGTGGCTTCGGCGCCCCCTTTTGCAGAGGCCTCTACGGGCTCACCTACTCCTGCCTCGGCAGCTGCCTTGGCCCTCTTCTCTTTCTTCTTTGCCTTGGCGGCATCCTTCGCGGCCTTCTTTGCGGCGGCCTTGGCCGCTTCCTCTTCTTTCTTCTGTCGGTCCGCCTGGGAGCCGCCAAATTGGTCGCGCCAAATGTCCGCCTTCTTGGGGTCGATGCGGGAGAAGAGGTACTGGGCCTTGCCGAGCTTGTGGCCGGGCTTCAGGGCGACGGGCTT
Source organism: Aspergillus panamensis (assembly GCA_027569225.1). Taxonomy (NCBI): domain Eukaryota; kingdom Fungi; phylum Ascomycota; class Eurotiomycetes; order Eurotiales; family Aspergillaceae; genus Aspergillus; species Aspergillus panamensis. The sequence goes on along the minus strand of JAPDER010000075.1, from coordinate 43,638 downwards.
CCAGCCATCCTTGATGTCCTCCAAGGAGGGAATGTAGGAGAAGGGAGCATTGAGTTGCTCGTTGATGGATTTGGAGGTTGCCGGGAGGTAAGGGGAGAAGACGCTGGCGAGGAGGTAGATTAGGTTGAGGACGGTACCGATAACAGCGGCGGCGCGCTCGGGATCGTTGGCAATAAGAGAGTTGTCCAGACGGTTGGCCTGGATGAGACCGTTACCGGCCTCGGCGAGCTTCATGGCAGTACTGACGCCGGCTCGGAGGTGCACGCCTTCCATCTCTTCGATATACTGGCGCAGGAGACCGGTGATCTCGTCCAGATTGGGCTGGAAGCTCTCGGGCACGGTGAACTCCGGGATAGTGGAGTCATAGGAGGCGGCAACAAGTTTGATGACGCGGTTGACGAGGTTTCCCAGCTTGGCGAGCAACTCGCTGTTGTTGCTGTCGACGAACGAGCGCCATTCGAACTGGGTGTCTCCAGTTTCCGGGCGGTTCTTCAGCAGGTAGTATCGCCATACATCGGCAGGTACTCCGGTATCCTTGGCGTTGTTACCAAAGACACCAATTCCACGGGACTTGCTGAATTTGCCACCCTCATAGTTCAGGTATTCAGCGGTGCTCAGGTGGTGGAGCTTGGTCCACTTGTCCTGGGAGCCAAGTTGGCATCCGGGGAAGATGACGCTGTGGAAGGGAACGTTGTCCTTGCCCAGGAACTGGTAGAGCTGGACGTTCTCCGGGTTACGCCACCACTGCTCCCACTCCGGAGTGTAGTTGGCGGTAATTGATGGGTAGCCAATGCACGCCTCGAACCACACGTAGAGCACCTTGTTGTCGAACCCGGGTAGGGGGACGGGGACACCCCACTTGAGATCTCGTGTGATACCGCGGTCCTTCAATCCTTCCTTCAACCAGGACTCGGTGATAACACGAGAGTTCTTAGGCCAATCGCCCTTTTCCATCGCAGGGAGAACCCATTTCTCGATCTCTGGCTGAAGCTTGTCAAGGAGCAGGTGGATGTGTTTCGTAGAGCGCTTCACGGGGGTGGCGCCGTCAAGTTTGCATCGGGGGTTGATGAGATCGAAGGGGTCGAGAAGATGGCCGCACTTGTCGCATTGGTCGCCACGGGCATCGTCATAGTGGCATCGAGGGCACTCTCCCTCCACGTAGCGATCGGCCAGGAAAGAGCCGTGTGTTTCGCAGAATGGCTGTTCAGCGGTCTTCTCCGCCAGGAAGCCATTATCGTAGAGCCGCTTGAAGAGGGCCTGTGAGATTTCGGTATGCTTCTGGGTTGGGGTGCGTCCAAAATGGTCGAATCCGATCTCAAACCACTCATACACTTCCTGGTGAATCTTGTTGTACTTGGCGCAGAGCTCCTCCGGTGTCACCTTCTCCTCCAAAGCCTTGGTCTCTGTAGCAGTCCCATACTCATCGGTACCGCAGATATATAGTGTGCGCCGTCCACAGGCCTTGTGGTATCTACCAATTCGAGGGTTTAGTGTGCAGTACTGGCGGGTCGCCCACACAAGCCGACCGGCTATGACTCACCTGGCAAACACGTCCGCACTGAGTACGGAACCAACAATGTTTCCCAAGTGAGGAACGTTGTTCACATAGGGAAGAGCACTGGTTATGAGGACATTGCGCTCGCCCGCCTTGGGCAGGATTTTCTGTTCCGTAGCCATGATGGGTTGGGTGAAGATGGCGGGGTTGCGGAGGGGTTGGAAAAAAAAGGTGGGATGAAAAAGGTGAGTGAGTAGTGGTGGATGATTCATCCTCCCCCTCGGAGTAACGCCTGGGCTGTGGCCATCCTTTCGGCCTTTGGCAACTCCCAAGCTTCCTACATAATCTGAGACGCTTTGTTCGCCTGGCGCTTCTAATATTCCAAATCCCACGCTATCCCTGTTTATTAAGGACCATATCTTTCAGGAAGTTCCCTCGCTGTCTTACGTCCTACCGTGCCCGCCATGACGAGCAATCTACTACAGGGCCTTCTGGACCTGGAAGAAGACTTTTACAAGGAGGGTTACGACCTGGGCGCTGCAGATGGTGCCCAAGCTGGGTACACAGAAGGCAGCGTGTTTGCGGTCGAGAAGGGGTTTGAAAAATTTGTCGAGATGGGAAGACTCTACGGCAGAGCCCTTGTCTGGGCTCAACGGCTTGCAGATTCAGACCCCGCCAAAAGGGCCGAGACGGAAAAGAATGCAAAAAATGATCTGTCAACCTCTCAATTGGAGAGCAAAAGCGGCGATGAATTTCTTTTGGAACCCTCCGTTTGCTTAGACATGGCAACCTTCTCTCACAGCTCGAGACTGGCAAGGAATCTGGATACACTTCTCGAGCTTGTTGACCCCGCGTCTCTCTCCATGCAGAACATCGAAGAAGCTGTCAACGATGTGGATGAGCGGATGAAAGGTGCTCTTGTCAAAGCCAAGCTTATCCAAAGAGCCCTGGGAGAGCGTGAGAATACCTCCGATATACATCCTGATGCCAAAAATACCCAGACTACTGGCGATGGTACTGGTAGCATCGAGGACATCAGTGCCTTAAATATCCGACATTGATTTCGATATGGGCTACAGATCGCCACTCTAGCTATAACGCCGCCATCCCGGGAGAAATTCCGTTATTTGCCTGCATTAGGAGGTCCTCCGATACCGGTCTCTAGCAGATACAGCTTTATCATCTACTACGAGCCTTAGCGGCGCATCATTCAGTGCGTATAGCAAGCTCGCTAGCGAAGGCCAACGAAGCCCCTCTCACCCGCGGTTGGATATTATCTGACCCCGAGAAATAGCAGCGTCCAACATCCAGCGTCTAGCCTACATCAACGATTGACGAATATACTTGTCTCTGGACTGCCACCGATTTTCTGTCGCGTGAACTCACTTTTTAATGGGCAGAACGGTGTTCTATGCAATCTGCGGGGGTCATTGAACCGCACCGCACTACCTTAAGAACACTCGATGGAAAAGATTGACATTATTTCATCCCTTGTTGGGACAATGCCGTAATCTTGTCGCTTCATATCCCCTTCTAGAATTCGCCAAATATGAGAAGTATGGATAAGAATGGCAAGTGATTGAATTGTCGTAGGGTCTAGCAATGAGATAATGATGCAGAAATTCTAAAATGTAGAGCAGGCGAAATTTGCCTTGGTATGACGCATTATTGATGATCAAGCACGATCTAACTAAGATAGACTATTTGTATACGCACACTGCCACACCCATCCTCAACCCCCCAGCTTAAAAAAAAAAAGAAATACCATCTCTTGCATCCCGTCATTGATTCCTGGAGGGGTTCTGCCTGGGCGGCAAACCGAGTGGATAACAGCCACAGATTCAAGGAGGATAGTAAGGTTTTACCAGCTGGCCTCGGGGCTGCAGCAACCCATAAAACCTCAGATCTCCGACACTGCAGGCTGCATTCACTGCAGATCTTGGATCTCAACTGGAAACTGATCTGCCCCGCCATCGAGAGCTGGATGTCTCTTTGGCTATTACGCGGGGGACTGACGTCGAGGAAATCTAATACATAATTTAGTGCTTTGATGGTTGGGATACTGATTCTTATGATCATGCCATCATCATGGTCGTCGGTCATCATCGCGCACAGGTGACAGAACTGCCACCTTCTGTGACTAAATGGACCGGTTCGCGTCTAAAGTTAGGTCTAATCGACTTGGTCGCTGAATCGTACATACATTAACCCGAGAGCAGTCTAGTTCCACTGAGACGTCGATGGGATTTTTGCCCTCGGATCTTAGGGTGCGTTAGTGGAGGTTGTCGCATGCTCTCATCCTTAGATCTGATATTCGTATGATTGTGAACTCTGTAGGGTGGCGAGTGTCCTCAATGATGGGTGGTGGAAGGAATGAGTAGGCAGTGAGGATGCTTCTGACGTATGATGATGGTTCACTGGTCGAGAGAGAGGGAGAGGTACATCCGTCGATGGAAGTCGTACGAGTATGGATCAGCTAAGTAGCTTAGCTCGTAAGCGACAAGAAGGGTCTTTATAATTCCAGCCTGTTCTAAATCCAGGGCTCTTTGACCGCCAGTTACCTGCGTTCCACCGCCAGTGCCCTTGAAGAAGAGTCTGGATGCCGATTGCTGAGACGATCAAAGAGAGGATTGTATTTCTTTTCTGAGGCCAGGCACCAGGACTGTGTTTTACTGCCACTCTCAGTCTTCTTCTTTGTGCAGGGTATTATTCATTGTTTTACCTTCTCTTGACCTTTTGCCCTCTCTTTAAAATTTCTACTACCATCCTTTCTTTTTCGTATTTTACCTTGACGTGAAACAAACAGGAAAAAGAGACAGAAATTACCAGGTTGTGATATAATTTTCTGGTGGTTTCCTGCCCTTTTCCAGAGCCACGTGAAAATCCTCATCTTCCGTCCCGCTTGGGAGATAAGATCAAAACCTCCAAAACCAAAGACAAAAGGGATCCTGTCTAAAAAGACAATCCCTTAAAAAAGAAGCATCATTATTGTTCTTGGCTACCTCTGGTCTTCATGCTCCCCTCCTAGCGAGCTCATTATCAGCCCCCCTCCTCTCCTGTCTCTGACTGGCTCTCCCTGGAGGTTGTTGGGTCAGCGCCGCCTCTGTTGACGACAACAAGCTCCTCCTTCCACCTTCTTCCCCCCCTTCTTCCTCTTTCCAGCTGTCTCCCCACCCTACGCTTGTCCGATGTGGCTCTTTCGCGTATTATCGTCCGCCCTTTTCTTGGCAGTCACTGTCTCATCCATCCCGCTGGCCTTCGACGTGGGTGGAAAGACATGTGGTCTGGCCTTTTCGCTATCCCTCGCGACCTTCTACTTCCTCTTCTCGCTGCTAAAACTCGCGACGCCTGATCGGTCATGGTTCCGCTCCTCGCTCGTCGTGCTCATTGGCTCTGCGCAATGGTTCCTCATCCCGATCCTCCTTATCTGGTCCCTGAACCGCTTCTCCGCCGACACCGAGAATGGTACCTCCTGGGTGGAACGGACGTTCAGCGGGAGGCGCGCTCAGGACACATCGATTCACGACTGGATTTTTGGTGTCGATGGGCTTCTTGAGTCAGTGACAATTGGGTACTGGGATAAGCTTTTGAGGTGGTCGACTCCCGTTTTCCAGCTCGTCGAAGGTTTCTGCAGTTTGTTGGTTATTCAAGCTGCGGGCCAAATAACTCGTTGGCTTGTCAACCGCGGCGGACGGAGTGATAGTTGGATGGTACGTAGAGATCAAGATTATTATTCCATATGGAAATGCTAACATTGCGGTGATAGATCGGATTCCTCGTCCTGTCCGCCTCCGTCATCTCGAGCTCCGTTTACTTCCTGTGGCGCGTGCTCCAGTTTCCAGAGATCTCAAATGTCGACGCTGCTCTAATAGGTGTCTCCATCACCTGCGCCGTGATACTGTGTGCGTGGGGCATTGGCAGTGGTCGCGGAAATCCTGTGGAGAGCTCCCTGCTGTTTGCCTACGTTGTTCTGTGCATCTACCAGATCTTCACAGACTACCAGCCATCCTACCCTGTCGGACAAGTCCTGTCGCCCGCGCAGGCAGGCGAATTCCCACCGCTGCCGCCTATCATCATGGCTTCGTACACCACCTTACTTCACGCATTGTCCCTCTTGCCCTCGATTATCCATGCTGCATTCAATATGTTCACCGCCGTCTTCAGTGCCGTCACTCCTTCCGTGCTGATATCACTCACGTACCGTATTCTTGTTCTGTACGCATCCACACGTATCATCCCGGCCGTGCGCGAGTCAGGTGCTCGCGCTCTTTCCCAGGAAGCTTCGCTGGATGATACCGATGCTGCGGGGCAATTCCTGGGACTTCTCAGCTACTTTTCTCCCTCCATCCTTATCTCCGTCTACACCAGTCTCTTGATGCAACATTTCGCATCAACATCTCAAGCCATGGGGGGCAGCGGGGAATGGTGGAGTACACAAGGCGCAGGTGGAGGAAATCTCTGGCGATGGATCAACCTCACAGGCACATTGGCTCTGTATGCCGTAGAACTATGGATTGGGGAGACGGACGACCTAGATTCGGGACTGGCAAGCCACTGGAAGACGGACTGAGTGCGATATCGGACTCGGTTCCATGTTGGTGACGGAATTTTGACCTTTTTTTTGGATCGGGAGCATGCCACACCTTGGACTTACGCAGTCGCTGCCAGTTTCAATCATAATGCGCACACTTATGGTTCGAGTGGCACGCTGTTCATCTCCCATGAGCGGGATTGAACCCTTTCTAGAATCAATCGACTAGGGCTAGAAGTCCTGGCTGGACTTGGTCGTCTCTGCTATGCCATGTCCATGACTCTATACACCTCATTTTTCTGGAACTCCCCCCAAGATTAAATTCATGGGCTTGATTCCAGAAAGTATCACTTTACACCGTCCAGCTCCCCTTGCTTTCCCTGTCCACATCCGAAAGCACGCAGCATACCCCGAACTCCCCAGCTGAATATCGCATTGAAAACGGTTCTTCATTGAACCAGGGCTATTGTCCACAGCTAGCGTCGAAACTGCGATATTCTATCATCTGATTCCTGGACCATATCCCCCACGGGACTAGTCGCTTTTCGGTCAAACAATTTCTACAAAGGATCACAAAGACTAGTTGATCTGTAGAAAATTTTTATTTGTTCTGCTTCTCTTCCTCATGAAGCAGAGGTAGCTTGCTTGTTACTTTCTGTTGCACCTTTTTTTTCCGTTCCTATTTTAGACATGTCTTGATTGATGAGATTTTTCTTGTTAGAATACCCCAGATCATTCGTTTAGCTTTCCAGCTTTTGATTTCGTGTTCCATTTTTCCTCCTCTTCTTATTTTACCCTCCCTAGCGCCCTGGACTGGATTCTATCTACCTCTCTCCCCCCCTCCGTATGTGTCCCATATAGCCTTCGGACTCTCCATAACCTCCATTTTTTAAGACGTATCTGTTTGTAGCTACGTTCTCGGATACCAGACACATTCTACTATCCTCTTACCCTAGGCCTGGCCTTCCTCGTCCTACTGTCCTAGCCCCCCATTTTACCCTACTCTAACTTACCCTGCCTCTTCTACCACCACCACCATCACTCTCCATACCTCCCTCTCTACTACCGACATAATATGTCTAGCGCCTAGGGAGGAAAATAGATAGAATAATACCAATAATCAATCACACTGTGAATGGCATTTTAAGTACACCCGGTATTTCTTTCTTTGCGTCTCTTTTACGGCGTAGATAATCTCACTTGGAGGCTAGATATCCGATGGGGTGATGGGCACGTGCTCGAGTTCTTTGTTTACCTAGTCTGACTTGAATTGGAATCCATTGGGGCTCGTGTGACTCAAGACTCTCCTTTTGGTAAGAAATTGATCACTTCAACATGACAAAATATCTAGCTCGAATTGGCCTAGGTGTTAATACAGAGGATAGGTGTCAAGTTAGACCAGCCAGTACTAGCCGTCGAGACACTTGGTAATCCAATTTGGGATATTATCACTTTATGTGGCGGGAAGATAGCCGAGGGAAAATATAGGGTCTAAGAAACCCGGATGCATTATGAATAAGAATAACAACATGCATGAGAAAATAGATCGGGAAAAAAAAGGTTGATCAGAGCCAATACCCATCGATCGCAGATCCAGACGAAACAAAGGTAAATAGGAGAAATAATAAAGATACCTAAACAATATGTGTAACCTGAACTGATATGAACAAAGAAGTAAAAATGATAAAGTAATAATGATATGCTGTCAGAGCAGGAAGCCAATTTTTAATAGTCGAATGTAGATTTCGGCGAGCCGCGAGCCTGTCTAGCAGGATATCAATCCATCAAATGTGCACTCATGTACCATCACTCCAATCAAATAAGAGGAAGCAAGTTTATCCCATGCTGTATATTTTTTTCTTTCTTTCTGGTTTTTTTTTGAGGTAGTCGAGATCATTTGACCACCCCGCACGGTTATCTTTTCCTTCACATCCTTAGAATCCGGGCCTGCGGTACTTCGTGCCCTCACTTGCCCCAGAATTCCATGTCCCGGATGGCGAAAAACATGTAGGGAGAAAATGAAAATGAAGAAAATCGAAATTACACCAAAACGGGGGAAAGAATACAACCATGGCGCCAAGCTATTTTCATACTACCCATCACTTGGGGGAAACCGCGAAATAATAATGACAAAGGAAAAAGTTCGGGAAGATGGAAACCAGCACCAGGAGGATCATCGCCGAATAGGAACACCACCGCAAGCAGGAGGTGGACTTACACTCACGTCCTTGTCCTTGGAGTCTGTGACACCATCAGACTCATCGACGCTTGTACCGCGGTGTAAGAAGCTGGCCTCCTTGATAGGGCTGCGGCTTTGGAATCCAATAGAGCCTGGATGGCCACTAATGCTGCCGGGAATCTGCTGTCCTGGGGCGCTGATACTTCCGCCATTGTTGAGACCGATGGGGTTGCTTGCACCGGGCGAGGTAGCTGTCAGGTGGGGAATATTCTCGGGAACCGGATGTTGGGAGCCAATATTGGTGACGCCGACATCTGAAGCTTTGCCAGCTTTGCTCAGGGCGTAGTCACCCGAATCGAAGTATTTCCGTTCCTATAGTACGATGACCGTTAGAGCGCGAATGAGAGGTGTAGTGGAGATTGAATCAACTCACCTTGAGTTTATTCTGGAGTAGGTCCTTCTTGGTAGGCATCTTGCCATAAAGACGCAGCAGACGCTGCTCGTCGGGGCTCAAAGACTGTGGAGAATAAATGTTAGCGATGGCTTGATTTACTGCAAGGAGGAAAGAAGGTAACGGGACAACTCACGCTGGTATCGATTTTATTCTGCTGGTGAGGGTTCATTGTAATTGTTGAATGGGTATAGGATGCAAAGGAGAGATATGAATGACAATAAAGAGCAAACTATTGGGAGAAGAGAGGAGGATAGTATGATAAGTAGTCGGTAGGAAAACTAAAAACAGAAGCCGGGTGGGGAGGTAGTGTGGCTGTCGTCACAGTACCCCACTGTATGGCAGGAGGATGGATTTCAAGGATGCAAGGAGGTTGGAAGCAGGATAATTCTGGTCGGGATTGGATGGACGGAAGTTTTTTCTGTGTGTCTGGGGACAGGAAGAGAGAGGGTAGGAGGCGAAAAGAGGTTGGAGAGTGATGGATCAGGTAGAGAAGCAGAAGTAGAGAAGAGGCCGTGGTGACTTTCGCAGTTCGTCCCTCAGTCGGCTTAATATAGGTGACGCCCAACCCGGTAAGTTGATTACTATATTTGGTTAGTCTCAGTGGATCTGAAACCGAAATCTTGTATGAAAAACGAAATACAGTAATCTATGTCACTGGTAATTTCTAACAGAAGGTCGCTATCTATTGTTCTCAAGCACAAGCTTTTCCAATTAATCCATAAGAGGGGTCGAAGATTGACGCATAAACAACAGGTGTCGGTTATCATAATCCAAAGGTTGACGACTCTTCTGCAGAGAAACATGGACTGCAAGAAAAAAAGTATCGATTTGGTTATCAAGACTCCTCACGATAAGCGGTTCTTCACCTTGTTAGGGATAGACTAAAGAGATAAGTTCTACTCGTCGTCATGCCTGAATCGCCCTCGTTTTGGGCACATTATTTCACCATCTTTTTCAGCGCGGAAGAGAATTAGATCTCATCTCTCGAAGAAATTGGGCACTTTTTGTGGGGGGAGGAGATCTGCTCTGCATGTTGGGCGGAGGACGAGGGCGAACCTTCGTGGGTCCAGAGTAATACTGAACTGATTGAAATAATGATTGCCCCTCCAAGTAGTAAAAAAAATTCCACGAGTATTGGCGCCATCACCAGCTACGAGCAATCTCCAACACCGTATTGTTTTTTCCTCTCTATAAGTCTCTCTATATTCTGAGAATCATAGCGATTCATTCTCCTTGAATATATCCCCATTGTATGCTTACCATACCCTCACGCTGTGCCATCTTGCTGAACTCTATTCCCCCGCTTCCAACCACTGTATTGATTCCCATTGACCAGTAATAAGAGCTTAGGGGATTGACCCATTTTGATTATTCGTGCCAACATCCAGAATGAGTGACCGAACAGCATCTTCTAAACCCGTGACCATTGCGGTCGAACATCTGGACCCTGAACTGGGCGCATGGTCCGCCTTGGAGTATGGTTGCATTGCCCGTGAGTCGCATGCGGCCGGCAGCAGGTTTCTCCTTAGTTCAGTGCCTACATCCCTTCAGCTACCAGAAAGCCTGGCCTCCACGCCAGGATTTGAGATTGAGCACCGCAGCGTGGAGGAAGTGTTCGCGAAATCCAAAGTCTGCCTCTTAGACCCGGCCGCGAAGGCTGAACTAAGCCCGGCTGATGGTGACAATTTTGAAGTATTCCTCTTTGGAGGAATTCTTGGTATGAATAGTCCTACTCCTGTGAGTATTTTCCCTCAGCTGACACAGGGGATTGCAATATACAGGCGATGATCCACCACGAGGTAAGCTTTAGCGAAACAAAAAGGACCTAGAAGATGCTAACCAGAAAATTCAGATCGAACTTCGGAGCTGAGAAAGAAGGGTTATGAAGGAAGGCGATTGGGTCCCAAGCAAATGACCACCGACACAGCCGTTCGAGTCACCCGCATGGTTGTTCAGGAACGAGGTTGCTACCTCTATTCTGATCTATATGTGTGAAGCAAACTGACATAAACCAGTACCGTTGGAGGAGATTTCCTACGTGGATTACCCAGAAATTTTCATCAATGCGCATGAACGGACAGAGATGCCGTTTCGCTATGTCAAGGATGATAAGGGCGAACCGATCATGCCTGCGGTAAGTAATCAAGTATAGGTCCTGGTGGCGTAATCGTGACTGACCTATCTCTTAGGGCATGGTGGACTTGATCAAGAAGGATGCTAATCAAGGCATCGATGATCTTCTTTGATGCTCGTATATACTCCATGTATCTGGTGGATATTCAAAATTAAGGAATTGGAGATAGTAGAGAAATCGATATGACATCCACCCGGCTTACCTCCATGTATGAATAAAGAACAGAATAGACGAATGAATGAGCCTGAACATGACTGACTGAAACTGGCTGCAGTAATAGAATCCCTATTCAGGCTCTCCTTCACTCGGTGCCTAATTGCCAGAGGATTTTACTGTGATTTAACTAGTCTATTGTGTCTATTGAGCCCCTGATTTTCTCGGTCTATTTAATTGCGCCTATTGAGCCAGATGGTGTGACGGTTTCGGTACCAGAATCAATACATCTGGCTACTGATCGCTCCTACTTCGGGACGGGAAATTGTGGGAATTGTGGCTGGGGCTGGGTCTGGGATGGTAAGCCTGGTACGGTATCGTCGATCATGACATGACATGACTGACGGTAATGGCCACGCCACAGCTTTCTGTCCTTCTCTCTTCCGGATGCACTGCAGTAGTAATTCCCTCTCTCTATGTCACACACTTCCCACCTTCTCCTTTACTTTTCCCTCTGCATAATATAATTCCTACAGATCACCTGATTCAGCTCCAGTCTCTCTTCCTCGCCTCTTTGTTGGTGACCCTTTTGTCTCTCAAAGCGGCAAGGACAGCCTTCGGCACTCGATCGGCATAATCAAATGAGTGCTTGAGCTTTGGTCAGGTCCTCGGAGGGGAGCTATTCTTCATTTATTTTTCCATCTTTTCCATCTTTTTCTCTCTTTTCCCTTGCCACTTCTTTGACTGAGACCTTTGTCCATACACCCTGTCCCGACCCCGAAAATGGTTGCCTGGTCACCGCGCGGGGCCTCCGAGAGGCGGGATGGCACTTCGTTCTTCTCACCTTTCCTCTCGTCGTGGGCTCTTTCCCTATGTCTCCTTATAAGTTCGGCGCTGGTGTCTGCTCAGTCTGCAGCGGATTACTATGTTCGTGACCTGCCAGGGGCTCCCGAGGGTCCGTTGTTGAAGATGCATGCAGGGTTAGTTCTCTAGTTCACCCCCGGAGGTTGCCTGACCTTTGCAACAGCTGACATTCATAGACATATCGAAGTGGATCCTGAAAATATTGGCCATCTCTTCTTCTGGCACTACCAGAACCGCCACATCGCGAATCGCCAACGAACAATTATTTGGTTGAACGGGGGCCCGGGATGCAGTTCGATGGACGGCGCATTGATGGAGGTTGGGCCGTATCGACTGAAGGACAACCAGACTTTGGAGTACAATGAGGGCTCATGGGATGAATTTGCGCACCTTCTATTTGTTGATCAACCTGTCGGAACGGGGTTCAGCTATGTCAATACCAACAAGTATTTACATGAACTGGACGAGATGAGTACGCATTTCGTCACCTTTTTGGACAAATGGTTTAAACTCTTTCCAGAGTATGCGCGGGATGATGTATGGAGCATTCTGTGAGATAATACCTGGTGTGGCTATTTTACTGACGTCAATGACAGATCTACATCGCGGGCGAGTCCTACGCTGGCCAACATATCCCATATATTGCCAAGGCTATCCAAGAACGGAACAAGAAACTTAGCAATAGCGTTGACCATTGGAAGGTTCGTGGCCTTTTGATCGGCAACGGTTGGATATCCCCTAAAGATCAATACCCCGCCTACCTGAGGTTTGCATACAAAGAAGGTCTCGTTGAGGAAGACAGCAAGGATGCGAAGGATCTCGAAGTCTTCAATTCAGTGTGCAAGTCGCGGCTTGAAGCTCCCAACCCCAAGATTACCATTTTAGACTGCGAGAATGTTTTGAACAAGTTGCTCACGAAAACGCTCGACGGCAACGGCCAATGCTACAACATGTATGATATCCGTCTTCGCGACGATGCTGGTTACTGCGGCATGCAATGGCCCGTAGACCTCGTCGATGTAAAGCCATATCTGCAGCGAGAGGATGTGGTGAGAGCTCTGAATGTCAATCCAGACAAACGGACGGGCTGGGACGAGTGCGACGGTAATGTCGGTAGCGCGTTCCGCCCCCAAAAGTCAGTGCCTGCGGTCAAACTACTGCCTGGTCTGATTGAATCCGGAATCCCTATACTGCTCTTCAGCGGCGACAGAGATCTTATCTGCAATCACATCGGAACGGAAGAACTCATCAGCAACATGAAATGGGGCGGGGGTACGGGCTTTGAGACCTCCCCGGGCGTATGGGCCCCTCGCCACGACTGGACCTTTGAAGGCGAGCCCGCCGGTTTCTATCAGCATGCGAGGAATTTGACCTATGTTCTTTTCTACAACGCCAGCCACATGGTTCCGTACGACCTCCCCCGTCGTTCCCGCGACATGGTCGACCGTTTCATGAATGTCGACATCGCCAGCATCGGTGGTAAACCCGCAGACTCGCGCATCGACGGCGAACCGCTTCGCCAGACATCCGTTGGCGGACACCCGAACAGCACGGCGGCCGAAGAACAAGAAAAGGAGAAGATTGGGGAGGCTGAATGGAATGCATATGCCAAGTCCGGAGAGGCTGTCCTCGTAGTCGTCATCATTGGCGTGTTCGTCTGGGGTTTTTTCATCTGGCGCAGTCGCCGCCGTCACAGCGGTTACCAGGGGCTGTCCACGAAGTCCCTCGGCGAAACTGTCCTGCAAAGGTTTTCCAACAAGCCCAATGGCGATGTGGAAGCCGGCGACTTTGACGAGTCCGCATTAGATGATCTACATTCACCGGGGCTGGAGCGTGAGAACTATACAGTGGGAGACGATAGCGACGACGATATTAGCCGGCAGCACTCTCGACAGCCCTCTGCGCGAGCCGGGGGTGACCCTTCAACAACATGATACCCCACCTACCCCCCCGGCTTTTTTTTTCCTGCTTGATAGTTCGATGCATTTTTTTGCCACAATATGTTATCTCGTTTTCTTATCCTGGGTTATTGTATATGGACCATCTGTTTATGCATGATCTCTGATCATTTGGAGTTCCCGCCAATGCCAACATGGGTAGTTCTGGGGCAGAAATAGCATCAATAGATATGAATCATTATGACTACATAGCCTGTACTGTTGCAAGCGTATTTATTTTTCTCTATCCAATATATATAGAATCCTGTATAGACCAACACATGCTTTGTGTAATGTATACAGTGCCCAAAAGCAAAACGTGCAAAATAAACAGATACCCATTTACCTTTCAACCGTCCACACCTTAACACTTCCATCATCCGCAGTCGTAACAAGGACTTCCTCCTCCTTGTCCGCTCGACCTAGATCCGCCCGTTTCGCCCATGCAATATGATTAATCTCGTAAATATCATGTGCCCCAGTCACAGTAGCCACAACCCTCCATTCGGTTGGCGGACGGCCAGCAGCCGCAGGAGGAGTGGGAGAATCCGTATCCATAGGTTGCGGTGAAGAAGAGGGACCATTACCGGACAAAAATACCTCCTCATAGAGAACGATCTTCCCATCCGCCCCAGTAGACGCCAACAACCCCGTCCTCGGACTCCACGCCACCGCATAAATCGACAGCCCATGTGCACGCGGGAGAATCGCATCCTCCTCCCAGGTCTCGTCCGCCCCCGTAGGCCGAATGATACTCGGCATGGCTCCTACCCCGGTCCCTCCAAGGCGTTCCTTTGCCTGACGTCTCCAGATCCGCACGGTCTGATCATGCGAGCAAGACGCAAGCCGAGGACCGGATAGAGCCCGCCACTCCTTCCACCCCTTCTCCTCCTCACTGCCAGAAGCGATGGTGGGAACATTTTCATTCCCTTCCCACTCGACACCCCAGACGGTCCCCGTGTGACCCCGGATACAAGCCACCTGGCCCCAATCGTCGACATCCTCGCGCCAAATCCGGATCGTATCGTCGTAGCTCCCACTCGCCAGACAATCCTCAACGGGATGCCACGAGACGCACTTCACATCACCCTCGTGCTCCTGCATCACCGCCACAGTTTCGAAATTGTTGTCCCCGTCGTCCAGGTCCTCCCAGATCCAGATCGATTTGTCCCGTGCACAGGTCGCCAGGAGCATCCCCGACGGCGACCACGAGACGGATTTGACTTCGCTGTCGTGCCCGTCGAGGAGGACAGCAAAGCGCCATTCTTCGTCGTCGTCATCGTCGCCTTCCCTGGCTTCGGGTTCGTCGCGTTGGGGTGGGTTGTCTGACGGGGATTGTGAATCTGCACCGTTAATCTGCGTTGGTACTTCGTAGTGGGTCTGGTTGTAGTTGTCCCATCGTCGCCAGATTCCGACTGTGGCGTCGAAACTACCCGTTGCGAGGACGCTTTCGCCGGTGGTGAGATGAGGCTTCCAGGCGCAGGCCCGCACGCTCCGCTTGTGGCCCCCGGAGATGGTGGAGAGGAGGCGGAAATTGGTTAGGGAGTAGACCCGGACGGTTTTGTCGGAGCTGCAGGTGGCTACGATGGGGAGGGTGGGATGGGGCGCGGTGAACCAGGTGCGTTCGAGGGATGGTGGGGTTAGATCGGAGAGATGGCTGAGTTGGACAGCTTTGGGGGCCGCCATGGTGAAGAAAATTAAGAAATTGTGTTTTCCCCAAGGGTCCCTCCTTTTATTTGCGATGCAGCTTATGGTTCGGAGCTCGGTTTTGTTGTGCGTAGAGAGAGGTGGTTGTGGTAGTGAGGGTTGGTGGACTGAAGATTGAGATCGAGGAAGATTTGGTGGGGGTCGGCATCAGTTCGGAGTTCACCCGTCAGTTACGACTACGGTAGCTGTCCAGGAGGACTTTGCGATTGTTCATCAAATGGTAGAAATGAAAAGGAAAAAAAAAAAACATATCTTTGCCTGTCTACAAGATGCAGTCTTATGTGAGAAGAAAATAACAACGGATTAATCAACCAAATCATGAGAAAACCATCGCGGAAGCCAAATCCATCAATAGCCAAGAAACCGCAAAGCAATCCCAGACAAAGGCTATTCCCAAAGCAGAGCAAAAAATAGAAAAAAATATACTATTCAAAATCAATGGCTGGCCAACATCTTCATGTTGTAGGACTCAGAGGACTATGCTCCTCGAAGATTCGTTCATAGACCATGGCATGACACAACCAGTCCACCTCACGCACCTTGTCCAATTCCTCGGTCAATTGGCCAACTTGGTTAACGAACTCGGGCATTCCCGCACCTGCCAGACTTTGACTAGCAGTGGTGGTGGCCCGCACCCTCTCGCTTGCACTCGATGCACTTAGACGAGATAGGACGTGGGCGCGGAGGCGCGAGAGAATAAGACGTGCCACTGGATCGCTAAAGCTGGCCGCACCGCTTCCAGCCCCGGTCGGCGTTGCCGTGAAGCTTGAAGCATCCGAGGAAGATGAAGATGTCGGCGCGGATACCTCGGTGTGGACCTCAACAAGAGCTTGAGACGCCCCGCCAAGGAAAGCCGCCGTCCAGGCTGTGGCCACAGGTGGTAGAACCCGCCGTATAGTCGCTGCAAGCTGGGAACTTGCGCTAGGAGGCATGGGGTGTGTTAATTCTAGGATAGACTGAACTCGATCGGGTCGGATGTCATTAAAGTCTAAGGACAAGATGCGGTCTGCTTCGGCCTTCCATTGCGCCCGCGCGTCCCGCTTGAGGAGGTTCTTTGCGGTCAGAAGAATCGAGGCGGTAGCTACGATTTTAAATGCCTGGGCATGCAGTCTGCACAGCCTTTGGTGATCTAGATCCAGAGTCTCGGGAACCAAATCGTCCGAAACCGGTGCATTGCTGAAAATGAGATCAACCAAGCCGTGGGCATAAACCTTTGAGAGCGGCGGTTGGGGTTCTCCAAGGATATTCTCGGGGTCACGCTTTCGCATTTCATCTGCGATGATCTTGCGATGAGTCCTCCAGAAGCGCCGGCTCTTGCCTAAGCTCAGTGATCCGTCCTGAAGGCCCCTCTCAAACGTCCTCTGTTCATAACCGGGAGCTTCTTGAATGAGCTGCGGGGCTGCAACCTGAATCATGAAGTTGGTGTGATCAAGAGATAGAAGGTCGATGATACTCATAAGTCGTGCCAAACGATCAATTGCATCCCCTGATGTGTCCTCAGCGAAAGCCTTGACCACAGGGTCACGATAAGGGGCGCAAAGCTTTGGCAGAATGGTATTCATGAAACTGAAGAAACCATCGTATGAGAAAGCCCCGGCCTTGCATTGGCTTTCAATCAGTTTCGGGTCGAGAACCTCGCTTATTAGCACGTGAAGAGAATTGCCAGGCCGTAGAGAGCGCAGCAATCGATCCTGAATTACCGTCGCCATCGCCACAATCCAGTTCGTTCCGAGCCCAGCCTCCACGTCTCGACGCATCATGGAGCACATATGCTCCATTACCTGCCTGCGTGGCTCAGTATACTGAGCCTCTTTGATTCTGAACTCCTTGTTGATGAGGAGTTCGTGGACCAAGGTACGATTCTCCGGAAGAGCAGTAAGGAGTTTGGCGAACCTTTCGTGTGGAGACACGCGCTGGCGGTCAAATTCTTGCAGAACAGTGCTCTCCACGTTGTTGAAGCTTTCGCTGATGGGGGACGTGACGCTCTCGGTAAGAGCGTCAGTCGATGCGGGAGCCACTTCCGCAGATCGTGGGATAGCCCGCTTGGAGGTGGTCCGTTTTCTCTCCTTCTTAGCTTTCTTCAAGGCACCGCGGACCATTTGCATCGCCTTGTCGGAGCCCGCTAGGCGCTTCAGCCTAGCAAGGAGTAGGATTTGGTTCTGCCGAATACCTTGACGATAATCTTCTGCCACACCTCCAGCCTGATCATCTTTGACGGTTTGCCAAATCAATTCCAATTCAATGAACTGGGCCAACATGATCTCAATTAAAACGCTAGAATCGTGGGATTTCCATGCATGAAATGCAGAAAAAAAGACATTGTACGCCTCGCACAAGGTCTGGAGCTCTGTAGAAATGGCTGTCGGTGAGCAACAGCCAGAGGAGAGCAGTGATGTAACTTGCTCGAATGCTACGAGAAGTTCCCGCGCTTTTGAAATCAGGTCCTGCTCCTGTTCGCCATTGCTACTGAGGACCTCTGCTGGATGTGTGACTATCAGATAGCTACTGAGGAATGTCCGCACAGCGCCTCTGCCGCCAACGGTCCCGCTTTCCATGTCCTGCAAACCGCACAGTCGAAGAACACGAGCCGTGATAGAAAGAACTCTCTCTTCCGAGAGCAGGATCCCCACATCTTCAAAAGTGGTTTCACGAATGTGGTCAGCCGTCAGATTCAGGGTTGAGAACTCGTTCATGACGATCTTTGCATGGTATGTCCTCCACACTCGTTGGATTGTTCTCGCAGCTGAATCCCGTGTGAGCGACTTAGCCGCTACCTTGCCCAGTCTCTTCCCCTCACTTGACGGCAAGCTGCTCGTGCGGCTACGTCGGTGAGTCTGCTGATAGAGGGCTCGCCTCTTCTCCGCTTCTGCAAACTTCTCCGCCATTTCCAGTCGAAGGCGAGCGTGTTCGGCGGCCTTTTTTTCTCGATTGTCTTCAGCTTTTTTCTTCGCACGGCGAACTTCCTCCTCGCATTTGGCGGTAATCTCCGCTAACAGCCGCTCGCGAGCCTGATGGGCAGCCAAAGCTCTCTGTTCGCTCTGCAGGTTTCGGCGAGAGGCAGCTTTTGCCAGAGCAGCGCGAAGCCTCACCTTTTCCGCATGTAACGCACGATCTGCGAGTCGGGCCTTTCGGCTCTCAAGGATTGATGTCCGTCGGAGGTGTTGCGCGACGTGATCGGGGGAGGTCACTCCATGGACCGACGCGTTGGAATGCTGCGAATGCAAAGAGGAGATCGAGCTTCGACGGGATGAAGCCACCGAGGAGCGTCGTACCACGCTTGGCTTCCGAGCAAAACGGGCTGCAATATGAGCCGGCAAGCTCAGAGGAGGGGTTGGTTCGTCGGAGAGCATTTCCACGTCTGGTTCACTCAAGGGCTTGGGCGCAACAGCGGGACCTGCATCAGGGAGCTGGATCTCGATGTCTGAGTTGCGGCGGATCATGGTCTGGGGAAGCGAAAGGTAGGTTGCGATGCATTCAAAGAAAGAACTCTAGCGAGGGGCGATTATCGATAGCGGGGAGTTAGGGTGGGTTAAGTCACCAAGAGAAGGCGGATGGCTGGAAATGGAGGCGAAAACACTCAGCCTTGGTGGGAAGTGTGACAAATACTGATTCTAGAAGAAACGAAGGGAGAGCCTGGGAGGTCCTCAGCTCAGCGATAGCACGAATCGGGTTCGAGATTCTTGGAGAGATCCGTGCTTTGTTTCAGAAAGTGAGTGTGCTTA
Source organism: Aspergillus panamensis (assembly GCA_027569225.1). Lineage (NCBI taxonomy): Eukaryota > Fungi > Ascomycota > Eurotiomycetes > Eurotiales > Aspergillaceae > Aspergillus > Aspergillus panamensis. The sequence continues at coordinate 24,462 of JAPDER010000075.1, read as the reverse complement.
ATGAAGGAGGGGAATAAGATCAAGCAGAAAAAGGGGGAAAGGAAAGGGAATGAATGACAGAGCAAGGGAAAGGAAGCCAGAAGATCGAGGCTACCTAAGGACGGTAGGAGTTAAAGAAGAAATACATCAGGAAACCGGTTACGCATGCATGCATCGTCACGGTCATTCGCTCGATGCCATCGTCAAAAGGGCAATCGAAGCAGCTGCCCGCAAACGGGGCCTGCTTAGATAAGCCATCGCCTTTGTGTCATCATAATACGCAACAGAGACATCAAATTGAGTGCTAAGTGGAAGGATAATATTAGGAATCTATTAATATTACTAGCCTGTCAACTGTGAAGTAGCGAGTCTACTCGTAGTTTCAACACCCGACAAGAATAGTACATGCGCTGCAATGCTGGTCAGTAGCCAGGTGACTGGTCCAATCACTTAGATAGTACTTCACAAACAAGGCAGCTATATCTTCCTCAGCCACTCAATAAAGCGACAAAATCAGTTCCCCTGGTTATGAATAAAAAATTGTATTGTTACATATGGTACATGAGCGTGGATCCCGGCTGTTGAGTGAGGTAGTAGCTATTGAAGGCTTCTAACCCAATTTGAGCCAATAATAAGCACATACAGCTAGATCAAATTGATGTCCTAGAGTCCCCTTGTCTTCAAGCCAAATTCAGATGCACTGCCCCGGGAAACTGTTCAAATGGTTTATTCTGTCCAACTCCAGGCCCCAGATTCGATTTTTGAGTGGTATGAAGGCATATTCAGATGGCTCTGCCAGCTATTGCCAAGAAATATTTAATCATAATCGTTAATTGGTCCAGCCATGTTCATGGGAGACTGCATACCGCGAGACCAGTATGCCGTCTCTATATACTTGTGGTTCGAATTGATATATATCATCGATGCCCGAATATATCGATGCTCTCATCATCATCGTCGTCATCATCATCCTCATCGTCATCATCATCCTCATCATCCTCAAGGTCGTTGCCCTCGTCTGAATCACTAGAGCCTGATCCCTCTTCATCATTCTCTTCATCATCCTCTTCATCCTTGGCTTCTGACGCTGCATTGCCTGCTTCGGCACCCCGGCCGAGAAAGCCGTAACTGTATTTAAACTTAGTACCCCAGAAATAAATTTCACCGTCGCCATCACCGTCATTTGGGGCATTGTGGTGGACCTGGCCCCCAAAGAATGAGGTCGGCTTAGACCTTTCGGTTTCACGATCAGTAGGGATGCCAAAATAATTACTGATAACAGGGGACACGGCACGACCACGCGTCAGGTTGTACGAGGAAAAGTATCCGTTTGCATCGGCGGATGAGGGCCCGGTGAAACGAGGATCTGCACCTGATCCCGGTGCTGAGCTGGGGTCAATATGTAGGGACGACAAAGCCGACAATACGGTCTCATCTGCGCCCTGCGAAGAGGACCTGAGTCGAGATGTCAAGAAGCGTTCATTCTCGTCATCTTGTTCAGGGAAATCCAAGATATCACCCTGGAGCAGACGAAGTTGAGCAGTGTTATACGATTCACACCTATATTCCTGTTATCAGCATGTAGTAGCTTTTCACGGGGGAGCAGTCAAGGCTCACATATCACATCTGAGGCCCAACCAGTGGTACTTGACGACGGACTTGGTGCTACAATCATTGCAGTAAATTAAAGCTTTTGTGTCTTTGAACTCCGCGGGCATGGGCTGACTCTGGATCGTGCGATCCAAGTTTCTAAACGTAGTCTCCATATTTGTAATCGTCTTGCTGCATAATGGGCAACGGTATGAGGACTTTGAGTATTCAGAGAGACATCGTTGATGAATGCTGTGACCGCATCGCATAAAGACCACAGCCTCCGGGGAGGTGAACATGTAATCCCCGCAAATCGGACAATCGCATTGGGTTGAGCGCTCTATACATTTATGAGTAGTTTCGATTGAAATAGGTAGGCAAACACTGCATGTCTAAGAAGATATTAGCGGCAAATTGTGTTCAGCTCCTCCAGCGTCCGGCTTCTTACCTTGCAGTGGAAGAAATCCTTTCCTAACCCTTTACCGATACGGCAGATGCCACAGTCGTTGCAATGATAAATACTTTTGTTAGAGTCGTTGTCCCAGAGCTTACAAACAGTACAGTAATATTGGGCTGCCATTTCACCACACTCTTTGCAGAACTGTGCCGCAGATTGAGCATGACCGCAAAACATGCACAACATGTTTTCGGTTTTGGGTCGATCGAGATGATGATCCTCGACTTCATCATGGCAAAAACGGCAAGTGTACCACTTCTTGCAATCATAGCATTGAAGCTTGACATTTCGTTTGTAGTGTTGACAGCCGAAGTACAGGTCCTCAAATTCCTCAGTATCGATGTCCTCACTATCACCAACAGGTGAGTCCGTTTCGGTTTTGGGGTGAAACGTTGGCTTCAGATCCTCGGCCGTTAAATTATGGTAGCAAGGTTGATCAATGACAGATGCTGTGGAAGCAGATGACGTGTATAATTGATCGAATGACTGGCCACTCCAGCGGGTTGTTGAAGTGCCAGGTCGTTCTGGGCTCCGGGAACTGGGTGGTGACGAAGTTACAGCCACAGCATCTCCGGGGAGAGTCTTTTGGGTTGCATTATAGTTCTCTATCATAAGGTTATGGATCATCCGGGCTTGCTCTGTGTTGGTGGAATTTAGATCTCGAATGGCATGAATCCTCCTTCGCAAGACCCCCATCCCATCATCCTCAGGGAGTAGCGTTTGACCGCCAGCATCTTCATTTTCTACTGTGTTGGCTGGGTGTTCGTTGGCATCTTGGGAGCTCGAAGTTGTCCCGTAAGGAGTATGGCGTGACACAGAGGCAAGGAGTGCTTGGCTTAACATTGATGAAGCATTTGATGGTGTCCTCTCCAAAGCGTTACCTAGACTCCGTAATGGCCCAGTTCCTGAATTATATGCAGTGTGTTCCGATGGCGAAGAGTGCCCAGCATTTGATGGTTGATTCCCCGAAAGGGTTGGAACTGGTATCTCACTATCGGACCCTGCATCTCTTCCGCCAGGCGAATATACCCCCGAACCACTATCTTGCTCTAGATCCGACATTGCACCGCTCTTCATATCATTTCCGCCGGTTATAATTGCTGAAAAAGCTGTGTCCTGAGGATTAGGGCACCGAATCGGTCGGTCATTATTGGAGGAGTTTGTCTGTTGAGAGAGGCGAAGTGCTTGTTTCGCTGCAGGTTTAAACAAGAATGAATAAATAAATCCGCTCATGAATGGCTTAAACTGGCATCTGGGGTAGATGGAGGCATAATGTATAGGTTAGATGGTGGGGAGGTGAGTCCCAGACAATAATGAACTGCCCAGACCTGAGACTGCCACCCACTGGCCCGTTTGGGCAATTCAGCCACGCCGCCTTGACAGCGATGGAGTCCATTGTCCAGTCACGCGACATCTGCATGTTCACACCCTGCAGACCATGAATTGTCGCCATATACCTACTATCTTCACTATGACCACTATTTATTATGTTTGGATATATTGAGTTGCTCCCAGGTCCTGTCTAGATAACGACTTAATTACAGATCAATCTACTTAAGACGCACCTCCACTGATCCCAGGTGGTTTCAATCAATATAGTTTATCCCTTAATTGTAACTCGCGATTGTAAGTTTTATGTGTTCCGGCGCCTTATGTTCTGTATGTAGGGAGTCGAGGTAACACATCGCTAAAGTCCACTTGTCTCGGTGGTAATTATTCCACACCTCGCACAAACGGTTCGGTAACACAACCCCTCCGGAACTTGTGTAGCGACGTAGTTGGGATGGCAGTAATGCCTCCTAACCCCAAGTTACATGCATGCCAATTAGACAAGTTCTCGCGGGGGGAGCTGGTTGAAGGTACTCTAGCCAAGTATAACAACAGCGGTGGACGCGCTGTCCATCGTTATTTCTAAGAATTCTGAGTATAGACGCCCTCTATTTTATGGACACCCTTGGGAGATAAAGGGCCATAAGGAGTCATGTGGAAGTATCCGCCATATTTCGACAAATCTGGCAGAGCGCCTGCTATCTTAGACAAGTTCCCAAACTTTCGTTCAGAAGCATTAGGGTCAGGTTGAGTTGTTCATTGCGGAAGCGGGTCTCTTTTCGATCAATCCCTAATCCTTTCAGGCTTTGTATTGTTAGAGTTATTATTCGATTTAACTGCGAGTGACCTTCCCAGCATGTAGGAAAAGTAGGAAAAACTTACACTCGCAAGTCATTCCGCACCTGAGGCTGCTCCCAATACTTGACTAGAAGCAGATTCCTCACGATCTTATGTTCGATGCCGGCCACTTCGGTTGCTCTCTGGAGAAAATTCACTGTATTGCCTATTCGCAAGGAATCAAAATCTTCGAGGGGGGAGGATCGGAAAGAAGAGCGCAATGTCTGGAGTAGCACATGCCGGGACGGAGTTGAATAGTTGATGGCCTTCAGGCCTTGGCGATAGAGGTGACGATAAGCGTGAACAACAGCATGTTGGTCTGTCAGGGATTTGACCGTCTGGGCTATGCTGCCCATGCTGTAAAGTGTCGATAGCGAATAATCAACAATTATAAGAGTCGAAATTCACAGTCGGAGGTCACCAAGTATCAACAAGCACCAAGATTGAGGTGCTACTAACCCGATCAGGCATCGTCGACATGTGCCCACGTTAGGCCGCAAATAGTCAGCCCGTTTTGGTGCCCTCCCTCTCCCATCTTCTTCTCCAAGTTCCAGCCCTTTGGAGTTTCTGTGCATACTCTCCTCCTGGCGGTCCGATTCAAGGCTCTTATCGTCTTGTCTGGCTCCTTCCTTTCCGTGTGGGTTGGGTGTGTCCCCAGCTGAATCAAGGAAGGATCGCATGATTCCAGCACGGCCGTCTTTTCATACTGGGAAACTACCTCCGACACTGTACCGACTACTACTATTATCAGCATTCGCGTTTCACAATCCACGCGCCCCTGAGTAGAGATGAATTACTAACTTATCTTACTTGGTCACATTCAGCTCTACTGACTCTCGCTACTTGTTTACATACTCTGTGGTGCTCTGTTCCCTACCTAGGCCTTGTACCACGTGTCTGGGCTGAGACCGTGAAAATGAAGGACTGGTTTCTGTAGTAGTTACTCGAAAGAAGATCCCATATCGACAGTATGGCTCGAGTATCCCGGAGAGCCGCCTCGGTGTTTGCCAGGCGTTCCCCGAGCAGGATTGTGAAGCGAAATGCTCGAAAGCATAAGGTGATCATGGAGTCTGTTACACAAGCGAAGAAGAAATTACGGAGTGTTGTATGTTGTCGCCTTATCAAAATTATCGTCGACAATCTTGACAGTACATGCAGATATCTTTTGAGGCCAAAGCGCCTCCTGGCTACACGTTTATCCCAGCAGGAAACCCGCACCTCACAACTGCATGCAAGGAGCTATGTCGGAAAGATGGGTTGAGGGTGTTTGCAGTCACTGTATGCCCATCATGGACTTTTGGTGTCCCAATGTTCCTCTAATATTTTTGGCTAGACAACTCCACATATGCGTAATCACGACCTCTCTCAACATGTACATCGGATTGGATATCACTTTCCAAGTACTGTTGTTGCAGACGTATGCATGGACCTGGGACTATATCTCACGACAGGAGGAAAAGCCGTGCCATTCCATGGTATCGGCAATCAAACTAGCCGCAAACGCTCTAACTCAGATGTCTCCCAAATCACTATTAATACCGAGGCTAGGGATGTTTTGAAAGATCTTTTCCCTAACATACCAGACAACGACTTGAACCAGATCATCAAAACAGCATTTCAAAAGGTATGTGTTTTGCTTTTCAAGTACTGAAGAATAAAGCGGGCTTGTCGCCTATGCTAAGATTTCACTCAGGGTCAACGAAAAGTAGGTACAGCGGTAGAGCTTCCATTAGCTCGTCGAGCGCAGTTGGCTGTAGTAGCCCATATTCGCCATGTCTATACAAGCTACGACCGCCTTCTCAAAACTACGTCATTCCATGAAGCGAGGAGTGCTGTTGAGCAGCCGACTCTAGCCAAGCTTGTGGAATGGCGGGGTGATGACGAAAATGGAAAAACTGTTCTTGAAGATGTATTCCGCGAGGTCATTGTCATATCCGACGATGAAGAAAGCGATACTGAAGGAGAACTTCAGCCGTCTAACGACCGGGACTATAGCGTGGAGATTGTCTCTAGCAATCCACGAGTTGAAGAACTCCAAACGCAGGCCGTCAACTATACCCATCCGACCATCCAGGCAGACGTATCAGAGGATGAAGCTCCACCAGGATTTCGGTTTGTCCCGGAAGCCCCCAAGAAAAATAAAATTGACCGCCGCGGCTTTAGCAGATATCAAGCTTGGGATCGTGCCATCAATCAGTATAGAAAGGTAACCAATGAAACGGGGCATCAACCGCCCGCCTATACTGTTTGGCAGCCTTTACAGGACACCATTATACTTGACAGGGAGTCTACCTTGCGCCGTGTCGTGGAACCTCAACCTCTTTCTGCTACCCCATATGCTACGTCTAATTCAAAGCCAGTTCATAGTGGGTTGACCCGGCCCGCTCTTCACCCTGTGGTAGAACATCGCGTAAGTTCCAAACCTTCCTCCCTAGCGCGGCAAAGCTCCAGTTCCACAGTCATCACCAGACAGGACACCCAACGGTGCTAACCTTGAATGAGCAATATGAATTGTATCCTATGGCGGAACTTCCACACAAGAAAAGAGAGCCGGTACCCTCTACCCACCTGGTTCCCTTGGAGCGCGCCCCAGTATCCGAGCAGGGAACGCGCTCATTTCCCCAAAATAGTTCACCAAATGCCCCAGTCTTTATCGGCGGGCCAAGGAATAACCGTGAGAACAACGGAGAACATTCTGGTTTTTCTCAACGGCCGCCCGGCCCTTTTCATAACAGGAGTATGGATCTGCAGGATCGCGTATTACCCTCTATTGAGAGCCCCCTTCCTCCCGAGATTAGACATCCAAATAGTGGCCAGATAGAGCATCTTACTAAAAGGATGTCAGGAGGATTCTCCATCCGTTCTGTAACACCACATCGTCCACCTCACCAGAAAGCTCCAAATCCAGGTTTTGAGGAATCCAGCCCTAACCATGCCCCTAAGAGGAGGCGGATGGCTTATTATGAACCAATTCCACTGGAAACTTATCGTTTTGGTACCGCACCCATAACATCGGGTACTTACCCAGGAAAACGGTATACTACATCCGGACAGCCTCCTACTCAAGATCCCCATATGCGTAGGAGATATGTCGCTCCAGTCGATCCGGTTTATATTCCAGAGCGTCAGCCAGCAAGTGCCCAGGATTCCTCAATTTATGCCACTCGGATTTACCCTGAACCTCGAACTGTTCTGTGTCAAGGGACTGGCAGGGAGAACAAGGGTCGCATGATCCCTCATAGTCACCCTTATGAGTCTGCCCCTCGTCGCAGGTCTCCCGAACAGTCTCGTATGATACCGGACACAAGGAACTCCATCCCTCTAGGTAGTGGCTTTGATAGAGTGATTCCAGCAATCCGACCTTTAGACTCCAGAGAACCTCGTCTCTATCACAACTCGCCAACTCGAAATGCGGGCGATGGACGATCATCTGAACTATCAGGATATCACAGTGAACCTGCTTGGAGGGTCAGAAACCATGACCGTATCCTTGTTCCGTATAGAGCCCCGGAAACAGGAAGACTTTATGCTGACGGCTTTGTCCGTACTATTGATTTGCAGGATTCCCCTGTGGTCGAGCACCCATCGGCCCGCCGTCTCCCAACAAACCATGCCGTGGAATCCCCCCCTCAAGCAATTCATTTTCAACTCCCTAATAATGACCAGCATCGGCGTGATCTGTCGGACAGTAAACTGCCACACTTACCCCGTGGTCGAGTCCGTTTAGATCCTCATACCAGGCATGCCCCTCATAATTACCAGATGATTGATGATCGTGATCCAAAGCACTCTGGCAGTAGTCTATTCAATTCACCATCGACTACGTATCTTCATGAAAAACGATGTGACGACAGTCTTGCCTCTTCACGGTATGCTCACTCTCAGAATTTGCTTCGATCCGGAACCTTGATTCTACCTCTATTCTGCTCCGTCCCTCAATCCCGCAATATACTTGACTCGACTGAGGAATTAAAGCTTATTTTGTTGTAGGAAACCCCACGATTTACATCACCGGGAATCCCACGCAGAGCAGCAACGACGTCATAGTCTCTATGTGAGCAGAGTCGAGGACCCTCGATATTCATATTCAGAGGGTCGACCGGTAGTGATTGTTGATTGATGTCATCTTGGGTGAAGTCGTTGGTTAGGTTCAGTTCTGTATGTCTTTCAGCAGTGTTCCATGTACATAATATTATACCCCGCGGCGCATTTGTGTCAGGATTCTGTCATGACTTGCTTGTCTTCTTGACAGAGCAACAAACATAGCCACAAGATTTGATGGTTCATTTTTGCTGCACGGATTGCATTCCATGAGGCAGGAAGCCACCATTGAGAATTCCTTTTTCAGATACTGAGTAACCGCCCTGTTCATTCCTTCTTTAGGTGAATATATACATAGACAGACCGCTGCTCTCTTAAAATCGCTCAAGAAAGAAAATGGAGCCGAAAAAGCAAACACTCATAAATTACCACGCTCTTCTGCAATATCGACAGTTTCCACCATTTGTTCCAGGATTCGTTCAGACCTCCCTTGCTGCGCCATCAGCCTCTCCAGAGTTAACCGTCTTTCCAGTTTTCTTGATCTTCTCCAGCACAGCTTCGTACGACAGGCTTTCATCTGTGACCACGGTGGCTGTTTGCGACTCAAGGCTCACATCGAAGGATTTGACACCTATAAAACAGTAAAAAAGAAGTCACCAGTTAGAAACTTGCTCTCCAGAACAATAAAGTATACGAGTAGGCAGTCTCGCGTTGGGAACGTGGTACAGTTTGGGAAGGAAGTTGAGGGAGGGGCAGAGAAGGCGGGGGGAGGGGAATTAATTATTGTGTACCGTCAAGCCTCTTCAAGACTCGTTCCACGGCTCCGGAGCAGCCGCCGCAGCTCATGCTAACGTTGAATTTGTAGTTGTGTTCCGACATTGTGGAGTGTATATAGGAATGAATAGAATGGAACTTTGATTGAGAAGGAGTGGTCAATGTAATCTTGGTGGTGATGAAGGTGTTGGGTGGGGGGGGAGTTGCTGAGACGGGCGTCTCAAATCTGTCAGAGGCGGGAGGAAACAATGACGTGGTCGAAACAAAGAAAAAATAAGAAAAATAATAGCTTGAATTATATCTTGTCACTTAATTCATTCTCTCAAGATAACTAGAGAGAAAAAGGGGGGGTGGAGAAATATTTATGTTGTAGTTTTCTTTGGGGAAAGCGCATAAATCACTCATCAATATGGTTCATCACCTCATTTATAGATACAGAATTATTAATCCTGTTGAGGCTATCTAGGGAGATTACCCAACCATTTCTTCTTTTTAATGTGGTTTCTTTTTATGGAGTATGAAGAGTTAAAGAAACTTAAAATCCAGCTGCTCTCTTTTTCTTCCTTGCTTTGATTACGCTCTTTCGAGCAGCTTCTCGGCCACCGAATGCTCCTCGCTCAACTTGAGTCATCGGAAGGTCATCCGTCACCTGGCTGCTTTGTAATCTGAAAGTAGAGGCCTGGCTATGCTGCTCGGGTTGGCTTCCATAATCCCGGACGACTGGGACAGACGAAGGTACCGAGAAAAGTTGCGAGGAATCTATGCTGATATTCTGTGATGGTTTCCTTCGCGATCTGCGTTTCGGAGTTGCGGGTGGCCGGAACGCCTGAGATCCTAACATTGGGATAGTGCTTATATATTCATGAGGGCTGTTTCCAGGCATCCATTGATCGAGAATACGTTCCACGTTTGAGGATATTGAATCCCCCCCGTTAAATGTTGTGAACGAAGAAAGCGTGGATAATATAGGGGTGTCCCCTAGCTCTTCGGGTAATATATCCTCTCCGGGTAAAAGGATTCCCTGTGTCGCAGAAGGCACAAACAAGCTCTCTTGGTCGGTAGACTGCGAGAGATCCATATGGCTTATGTTCGGGGTAGCAGATGGTATTAAGCCGCATGTGGTAATTATCCGCGCAAGTATTAGATCAGCTGCAACGCTTCGAATTACCCTTTCTTTTGCAATTCGAGTGTATCCAGGTATGCCTTGGGGCAAATCGGCCAACCAGTCATTGATCAATCGGTCGTATATCGATGTCAGGTCCAACTTTGAATGTTCGACTAAAGAACCATGGAACGAGGATGGTGAGCGGAACGGATCAAAAGGCTGGAAGGCAAATTGGCTTCGATTCTGGACAGTTGGGCCATTAAAAACAAATTGAAGAGCAAATTCACCGAAATCGTGTGCGTTTCGATCGACATCCTCTAGTACAGGCGTACGACCCATGATTTCGAGCCTATTAGGAGTTAGACCGGTCACCTTTAACAGCAGTCCTTTTAGACTGTGGGAAAATAACATACGCAGTTTGACTTGTGGTCTGATAGTTCAGGCTGGCGTCAGAAAGACTATCCTCCAGTTGCTTGAGGGATGAGTGGAAGCTATTGTCAAGTTGACCTGCGCCTCCCTGTTCGCTTTCATTCGATAAGAGTTTTACTTGACCAGTCGCGATGGAATATATTTGTGTGTAATCAAGCGCCCATTGTCGTATTGCCAAAGGGGTGATCATAGTGGCTCCTGGATATATACTATCGAGGGTATTATGTATGGGTTCATCCCAGTCATCAACGATAAAATTATCCATAGGCGGGATAGGCTTTGTTCGCCTAGTGGCCTGAACTCGTCGCGCATGTCGAAGAATATTTCTTTCAGACGGCAGCGGGTCTTCGGGGGATCTATTGGAAGGACCCAAGTATAGAGATTCGCGAATTGCCAGATGTGAATCTAACGCGAAGAGCTTTAATAATCTGAGGCTAGGTTCATAGTAGTTTGCGCCAAGTGCTGAATGTGAGTGCATAATCTCTTTGAAGATGAGTGTGGAAATACGCGCCGTCTCCGCAGGAATCTGAAAACTCTCTTCGTACTGGGAGGACATAGGTATGTCCAAAACAAAAGGATCTGGAATCGAGACCATATCTGTGAGACCCTCGGAGGCAAAAGGACAATGATAGGCCAGTGCCAGTTCATTTAACCGAGAATACAGAACTAGATAAAGGTCTTAGGAAATCATATATCAGTACAACTTCATTAAAGAGGTTCAAATAAAATTCTTTGGGGTGGTTAACTCCTACCTTCACCCATGAGCAGAGGTGCGAACCGTAGTGTAATATCCTCCGCGTCACGAAAATGGCGCCAGGACAATCGAGGGTACAAACAAGACTGGGGTTCACCACCCATTGAGTCATGAAGGGGTGTGACATCAAGCCAAAATATACGGGACGTTGTGAGAATGAAAATGTGGGATGAGTTGCAAGGACTTCTTCTCATGTCGAGAATCCATTCCGACTTCCTCCTAAACCCGAACTCAATAGGACAAGAGGAAATTGGATCACTCTCTATCTGATAGAGTATAGCACACCTCCGGTCACAGACGATGATATTGTTGTCATTCCCTACCCACTCGATGTAAGACCATCCATCATGTTGCGTCTGATTTCCGATATATCGGCCATCCTCAATGCCGAGCCAAGGAAGTGAACCTGATTTCAGACACTCAGCTGCCCAGTTGCTTCGGCTTCGCTTTTCCCGACTAGTTAATTCCCAGACCCCCCAATTTCCTTTACCATCGGCAATGGCAAGCTGGTGCTGGTTCCAGGGGTTAAACGTCACATCGGCGTGCTCGAATCCTCCAGTACGCGAGTTCGGTATTTCTACCAGAAAATTTGGGTTGAGATGAGAATTATACACACTTCCGGGTGCCGTACTATCAAAGTGACGGTTTCTGCGGACTGGAACCGGGGTTCTGTGGTATAATGGACGGAAGATGGCAGTGGAGCATGGGAAGCGGACGGCCATGAATGTCGCATTTTCCTCCACAGCTCGGGAGAAGCAGATCTGTCGAACAGGGGCTCCTCCCATCGACCATTCCGCAGTTTCTTCACCTATGGACGGGACACGCATTTGAATATCCATATCCCGCTTCAGCTCCGCTATATCCTCGCCAATTACTTTGAATGAAACAATATTGCCGCATTCACCTGATGCGACCACGACTATGGGGATAGCCCGGCTTGGGGGGGCAGCATTATCCAGGTCAAGTGCATGGCCAAAATCAAGGAGTGAGGAGACCAGAGGATTGTATGCTTCGCTGGTGGCGGTGATGGCCTGCGAGAGTTTTTCGTTCCAAGCAAAGGACGAAGCTGCAGCTAGCTCGGGGTACGCTTTGGGTAGCTGTTCATCATTCTCTGTCGATGAAGATTTGGGTATAGTGAGAGGCGATAATACAGTAGTCTTCGTCACTCCGGTGTAGGAGATGCGGGGTGCTTAACGAAGTATCAATATATAATGGCCCACGCCGTTTATTCGAGTATTTTAAGAATCCTACCTGGGGCTAAGGTTCGGCCAAATGACCAAAATTGAGTATCTGGATCATAGACAGCTCGTCCCAAATGCCCATACTGTACAGGCCGCGTAGAATTTTCATCCATTGGGTCTCTCTTTTATCCTGACGACAAGCTCAAGATCTGAACCAGTAAGCATATCGAGCACTCAAGCCAGTCTGTTGCTTAACAAGTGGTGGTTCTGGGAGAGGAAAATGGCGTTTTTGAGGAGTCTCCGCTTGGCAGTGCTTGCAGGCATCTGCTTTTAGACAGATAGTCAGTGGTGTTTCATTCAGTGCAGGGTAGGTAGAATTTTCTTTTCTTTTTCCTTCATGGGAAATAAAAATTTATGTAGATCGCGGAGAAGTGCACTAATGCGCTTGGTGCCAAGCTTTGGTTGCGCCGCAACACCACAGTTTAGCGTCGTCTTCTCTCCCCTCTGATAACAATATCTGATCGCCATAAATTTCAAGGTTCACAGCCCCTCTACGCCCGCGGCATCTCATCTCGTTCTTCACAAGAGCCTCGGAATCCCTAGCTATACGCCATGTCGTCATCCTTTGATCCCTCACTCTCTACGAGTGGCATGCGACCACCTCTCGCGTCCGCGACAGCCCCGTCAATGGCCGACTCACTCCCTAGCATTAACTTCGGGTTTGAGGACTTGCGCAATCGCATGGCACAGTTTACAGCTCGCTTTGATGCATTCATAGAACGTGGCCGGAAACAAGTTCTAGAAGAAAGGAACCAATTCAAAATCGGCTTGGCTGAACTACAAGGTGTGTGGTAAACCGCATGAGGACGTTTGAAACAACGCGGGATCCAAGATATCTACAGCTGCTAACCCAGTTTTTCCGTTGAAAAGAGGACTCCCGAATGCGACAGAGAGATATTGAAATTCTCAGCCTAAAATCGCAAACCCACGAACAAACTCTTGAGAAAGAAGCGGCGGAGGCCGCCGAAATGCATGCTGCTGTTTCTTCCGTTACCTTGGAACGTGATTCCCGGCTTACCAAACGCGATCGCCTCAAGCAGCAAATCGACGAGACACAAAAGGCCATCAACCAAAAATTGGAGGCACAGAAATCCCATTCTCGATACCTAGATGCGCAGTCGCGTTTGAATGTACCGGAACTAGAATTCTGGCAAGACTACCTTTGTCTTCGAATCGAAGGTGCTGGGAGAGAGGATCGCTTGAAATTTGTCTATAGCCATCTGCTGGAGAAGGACTGGGAAGCAGAGGCATGGTTTGAGCTTGGTACGGCTAGTCGCGACTATGAGGTTTTCCACACTCGACCTAAGGTCGATCGAGATACTCTGGAACGGGTACTCGACATCGTGAATGAGGATCGAGATTTTGGTGCATTTTTGAAGAGGATGCGCAAGCTATTCGTCGAGGTCATGAAATAGGGACCAGCTACACGATAAACGAGTGATGATTTTCGCGTTTCTTTAGGCACAGGTTGTCTAGCTATTGTATAATAAGTTAATGAAGAAATCTTGATACTTCACAAATCTTACAAATCTTCGGTCTAAGTTGAATTGGAGTTCAATGTACTCAGAATAGAAAGGACCTCAATATATGTTGATCAGCCTTCGTGGATATTTTTGCTACTTGCACTAATTACTTAACCACCTGTGGCCTCTCGGTAGAATGATATGCATCTGTTTGCGCCGGCCGTAGCAAACCCTTCAGATTTCCCAACTTTCGGTAACCACTTGACACTCCAGATAGCCTTCTCGGTTTCGGAATGGGTCGCAACACAGGATCTGGTTTCGATTGACCAGACTTTAACCTTCCCATCGAAGGATCTGCCACGTATTAGCTCAGACATGTGCACGACCGGTAATAAAGACTCACCCGCTCAAAAGGTACTCTCCCGTATGGCTCCATGAAAGCGATAGGATCCATGCTGAGTGGCCTGTGAGACTAGCCACCTGCTCGCCAGAGGACGTATCATACAGCACAATCACCTTGGAGTCTCCGGCTGCTGCAAGGAACTTTCCACCTGGAGAAAATGCAACTGCTCGCACGGGTTTCACCAGACCTAGGGAGTGTTAGTTGGGTGCCATGGCACAGATTCATGAGACGTGAACGTATAGGTCTTAAACATACCTGAGAGACTGAACGGCATACGTCCACTCTCTGTGCTGAAGATATAGACACTGCCATTTTCATGTCCAGTAGCAATCAACCGGCCGTCCTGGGACTACATTGATTGCATGAGTATCACCATAAGTAGCCCTGCAGGTGAGATAATTCATGACGTACCAAATCTATGCAAGTTCCAAAGCTACCTTTGGTTTCATAATCTCGAATTTCTTGTCCGTTGGCATCTAGATCCCACACTTTGATGTGACCATCCTGACAGGCGCCAGCCAAATACTGGCCATCGGCTGACAAGGCAATGGCCCACGCATCGGCGAGTCCTGCATTCTTGGCTTATCGTGGGGTTAACAAAATGTGGAAGTATTGAGATAGTAGAAGATAATGCTAAGTTACCTGAGGCCTTCTCGTCCTTTGACCATGCTCCCTCATTACATTTCCAAATCAGGATCTCACCACCGAAACCAACACTGACAGCCCTCGATCCCTTTTCATTAGTCACGACATGATGACATCCGACTTTGTGGGCTTCATCGATGGACTGTGCTAATGGGAAGTCGGGATTTGTGGTTGAGTGAACCTTCAGGGAAGTGGAACCTGAAGCCGACAAGATCTGGTTGTGTGTTACAGCCAACGAGAAAATGTCAGTGGGATGCGCTGGGAGACTGATCAGCAAGGATATTTTCACCGAATATCAGAGTAAATATATTATCTTCATGGGCTCGATGGGTATAAATACAATTATCTGCGGAGCCGTATGAAAGATATTGTTTCGACTGGAAGCATTATTCCCGGGTCAGCAACACAGCAGAAAGACCAGGTTATTCATTTTATTCGTCTTCTGGCAGCTCTGGCACTTATGAGAATCTTACCATTATGAGATGGCTGTTCTATTCCAACCCAGGGGTGGAAATGCCCCCGTATTCTGGTTATAATTATTGTTGTCTGTTGATGAACAGCCCACTAATAATGATCATGGCGGGACAGTTCTGCAGCCCAAGTGAGATCATCCGAAAAGCTCCCACCAAATAATTCTACGCAAGGCCGCTCATCGCCTTCATTTGGGGTTTACAACAGCCTTTCAGACCCCACTGCCTTCAATTTATATTTTCTAACTGCTCAATCGCATCATATTTACCAATACCTATACACTGATATAAAATACAAAAATGTTTCCCATTGCTTAACCAGACGCCGGATGCCATGCATGGACACTTGATATCCATAAAAATACATATACTTTGTATATCCAAATACATCTCTAGTCCAGCCTCCCATATCTTATCTTGATGTTTTTTTCTTCTCCTCCCCTGTCATCAATGTGGCAGACATATAGATATTTCTATGCCAATTGCTTTTTGCCCCATTGCTTCTTGATATCTATTCGAAAACCAGTGTTTATTAAACTCTCATCACACAAAATAAAAACCAACAGAGACTGATAGCACATACCTTCCACACAGTGAGGACACAGGAAATGGGAGCGCTTTTTTTGTCCACATCCGGAGCAGGTAGAAAGATTCTTGAGGTCCTTCAATGCCTTTCCAGCCATCTGCCTATGACGCTTCTTCATGTGGGAGGTCTTCTTCTTCGGTACAGCTCGGAGAACGGAATCCCAGAGATCGGAAAAAACTCCGGGGATGTTGAGAGCAAAGGCGGCCGGTCTGAAGACGGCGTAAAAGGTGAATGGCTGCGACAAAATTCTTGCAGTGGACGCGGATAGAGATCTCGAGGAGAGAGTGAATGAGAGTAACCGTAAAGCCATTTTGTCGACACGATAGGGACACCAGTTGCGAGGAAGGAAGTACGGGCAAGAAAGGGGACCGACTGGAGGGGGGGTTAAAGCGAGTAAGAAGAATGAGATGCGTCGAACGGTTCAATAAATTGAATCGAATCCAACCATGAAGCTTTTCCCGCCGAACCTGCGGCTTTGCTCGATTTGGACCTGGAGATGTGCTAGACCTAATTGGGACTAGAGCGCCCCTGAGCTGCGACAACAATTAAAGGGGTCCCAAAAGAGGACGATTATTGATTGAGTGCACCTCTCCTCCTCGTCGAACAGGCTGGCTTTATTATATTCCTGGGGTAGACAGCTGATCTCATCTCTCCTTGCGGCCCATCTTCCATCTCCTCTTCGCTTCATCCCTTCCATTGACCCTCTTGTCTGCTTCTCCAAATCTAGTCTTCATCCCACCACCCCCTTTCGATCACAATGGCTGCTGCAAGTAGCTCTCCTTCCGCCGCCCCAGCGACCGTCTTCCCTCGCAGCCATGTCGGTTTCGACAGCATCACCTCTCAGATCGAGCGGAAGCTGTTGAAGCGTGGTTTCCAGTTCAACGTCATGTGTGTTGGTGAGTCGAGATCCAGTTGTGCTTTATTTGTTGATATCGGTACCTGGGATGATATCTCTAACTCCATAACCAGGCCAGACTGGTCTTGGAAAGTCCACATTGATCAACACAATCTTCGCCTCCCATTTGATCGACTCCAAGGGCCGTCTTACCCCCAATGAGCCCGTTCGCTCGACCACGGAGATCCAGACCGTTTCCCACAGTATGTTACAGCGAAATCATTATCTATGCCATTGAGCCCGAGTCATCTAACCACTGGCCCTAGTCATTGAGGAAAATGGTGTCCGCCTCAGGCTAAACATTGTCGACACACCTGGATACGGCGACCAGGTGAACAACGACCGATGGTATTTAATTGGATGAGACCCAAATAGGAGTTGCAGGAAATGGGCTAATACGTCGATAGCTGGGACCCAATTGTGAAATATATCAAGGATCAGCACTCCGCATACCTTCGCAAGGAGCTTACTGCTCAGCGTGATCGCTATATTCAAGATACCCGTATCCATTGCTGTCTGTTCTTCATCCAGCCATCCGGCCATGCGTGAGTTTTGGGACCCCACAAGAGGTGAAAGAAACAGGAGGCTGATTGCAAATTTATTAGCCTGAAACCCATCGATATCGTTGTCCTAAAGAAGCTATCGGATGTCGTCAACGTCGTGCCCGTCATCGCCAAGGCCGATTCGCTTACCCTCGAAGAACGCCAGGCCTTTAAGGAGAGGATCAAGGAGGAGTTTGCCTTCCACAATCTGAAGATGTACCCCTACGATAACGATGAGCTCGACGATGAGGAGCGTGCTGTCAACGCCCAGATCAAGGTTCGCATTTTTCCTTACAAATACCAGTTTTGCTTTCGCGTCTAATAATACTCACGCAGGATATTATTCCGTTCGCTGTTGTCGGTAGCGAGCGAACCATCGTCGTCAACGGCCAGCAGGTCCGTGGCCGCCAGAACCGCTGGGGTGTTATCAATGTGGAGGACGAGAACCACTGCGAATTCGTGTATCTTCGAAACTTCCTCACCCGCACCCACCTCCAGGACCTTATCGAAACCACCAGCCAGATCCACTACGAGACCTTCCGTGCCAAACAGCTTCTGGCACTGAAGGAGAGCAGCGCCGCCGGTGTTCACTCCGCAACCCGACCCATCAGCCCTTCTGCCGAGCGAGAACTTAGCCGCAACTCGCAACGGGTGACCATGAACGGCTATTAATTGATAGAGGATGGATAAATACGAATCTCGATGTTCAGTGAGTGCAAGCGTTCGGTGTTGGCTGTTGTCAATTAGCAGATAATCGAAACAAAAAGGCAGCCTCGGAAGATCAATCTTCTCTTTCATTTCTCTTTTTCTATAACCCATACCACCCTCCCTACCTTGAAGCTCTTTCCGATATCCTTTTTTAACTTCCAAGTTTCTTTTCCTACTAGTGTTTTATCCTTTTTTATTATTTTTTGATATCCTCTCCCCTACCTTCTCGGAGAGTGACTGGGCCTACCTCAATTTCCTATGATTTCGTTTATTGCAGACCGAAAAGAGACTAGCAATGTGAGCGCTAGCGTCAATCTCGTCGTTTCATGTACTTAATTTCCTTAATTCTCAGGTACAAGGGAAACATATCTTATCTAAATCCTCCCGCGCGCGCTTCTAAAAAAATCACTTTATTCCATATGCATAGAGCCCATCTATATTCCCTAATCAAATCCAGACAAGGTGTAGCTCCCGCCTAGAAAGCGGGGATACCAAATCATTGCTGCGCTCCAAATTTCCCTCCATCAACAACCCAATCCCTTAACTCTGCATAGGCCTTCTCAAGATCATCGTTGACAACAATCTTGTCATGGGCACCAGGCTGCTTAGCGAACTCAAGCTCATTCTTCGCCTGCGCTAACCGCTTACTGAGACTATCCTGTGTCTCCGTCCCACGTCCACGCAGACGCTTCTCTAGCTCCTCAACAGACGGGGGAGCAAGGAATAAGAAGCGCGCATTGAGATCGGTCCGCTTAACTTGTTTCACTCCCTATAAGTTTTAATTCCGCCTGTTAGTCAGTTACCTATAGCTTCCTTCCTTCGCTCCTCTTTTCTTTGTATCTTCATGGTTGAATAAAACAAAGGGCCCCCCGGGGGGGATTGATAATTCCTACCTCCATCTCAATATCCAAGATACATATCCTCTCCTTTGCTGCGATGTCCTTCACGGCCTGAACGCTGGTACCGTAGTAATTGCCGCCAAATTGAGCGTGTTCGATGAATCCATTCCTGCTGATGAGATCCAGGAAATCCTCTTTAGTTGTGAAGTAATACTCGCGGGCGTGTTGCTCGCCTGGTCGAGGGGCTCGTGTGGTATCTAGAACCATAAAAAAAAAGTTTAGCCAAAAGTGACTAGTGATTATGGCGGAGTGTGTTTGGCTTGGAAGTAAGAGATGGGACGCACGGGAAATAGAGAAACCGAAGGTATCGGGGTATTCGGCGAAGAGTCTCTTAAGCAAAGTTGATTTCCCAGTTCCAGAGGGTCCTGATACCACAACGGGGCGGAACTTTTGCACTAAATTTTGTTGCTGGTCAGTCTATTTGCATGGAGTTTGGCGGGGAAGTGCGATAATGGGGGTTGAGTCAGAGGGGGTTTCGTACCAGCGTTGGTAGCCATTTTGGAGATTGAGGGGCGGGGCAGTAATTGCGTGTTTCCACTTTTGAGTGAGAGAGCTCTAGCAGATTTTAAAAGGCAATGCATATATGGATTAAGTGTAAAGGATAGGTTGAGATATTAATATCTGAGTCTTGTTATTTTTCTACTTTGCTTCTGCCGACCACCCAAGGCGGTGGACGAAGAAGACGGAAACTACTCAGGTACGAAGACAACAAACACTGCAAACGGCAGTTGACCGCTTTCAGCACACATGCGATAAGTTCCTGCTTATCGTACAAACACTTAAGGATAGTGATATAGACACAAATGTCACATACACTGAAGCTCGTATCAGGTATCAATTAGAGGACTAAGCGCAGCCTCGGAGTCCTGCGGTAAAGTTTGTTTCATCGACTAAGAATGGTCTTGGGAAGCTTGGGATTCTTGCTCGAGAAAGTTGGACCAGAGCTCTGCCAATGACTCCTTACTGGAATTTCCATTGTCCATGAACTCCGTGGCCAATGTCGGTGTACTAGGCGTACGATGCATACTTATACTAGGAATCCTCAGCTTTCCAGGGTTACTCGAGGCCCCTGGACGGGACAACCCTGCCTGCTCACGTTGTTCTATCGGGGTTGTCAGATATTATATTCCAAATGAAAGGACTCACGGCCACTCACCATCAGTCCAACCTAATAGGGCTGCAATTAGCTGTAGAATCTGGAATTTCTTTGGATCTGACCGGTCAAGGGCAAGGAAATGCAGGAGATGATTCGTGACAATGTGTCTAAAATCCACTCGTTAGCATAAGTAAGAAAGATACGTTCATAGTTTTAGGATAAATACCGATCGACATTATCCTCTGGCTTTCCCTTCTTAAGAAAGCGCAGGGCTTTTGTCAGGTGCTCATTCAATGTCACCGCCTCATGTCTGAGCTTCCCAATGAGAAGGTTCTTCTCTTTAACCTCCTTTTCAAACGGCCTCACTCTTTCTAGTTCCTCTTGGACATCTTGAAGAGATTTCTCGGCTTCCGATGCTTTGGTCTTTGCAAGGTTGAGCGCCTGCTTTAGTTCCTCGAGCTGTGCATCAGAGCTCTCCACAACTTCGCGGAGCTCTTGCTTCCGTGCTAGGTTATATTAGCTCCGAACTAAATTAGGGTTTTTCAGAGGAACCTTCTCACCTGTCTGAATCTCCTGTAGAGCACGTTGCAGACCATCCATTGTCGCTGCTTGAGAATCACGCTCAACTGAAGTTTTCTCATACGCCTCCCTCAGATTAGCGAGTTGCTCCTCAAGGTCGATAACCTTCTCTCCTAGATTCTCTCTAATTGAGCGCTCTTCCATGGCGAGAACTTCCCAATTATGCATCGCCTCCTTGGCTTGCTCGAACTCTGACTGAAGGTACGACTCCTGTTCCATAAGCTCTTCCTTCTCCTTCAGCCAGTTTTGCTGGGACAGATTTGTTCGATCTCGTAGGGCGTTGAGATCCTTGGACATTTGTCGGTTCTCTTCCACTAGCTCAGAGCGTTTCGATTCATACTCCTCCTTCATCATCGAATTTTGCTCCCCCAATTCCTCAATTCTTGACCTCGCTTGAGCAATTTCCTCCTAATGTAGGGTCAGTACAAACCGTGAGCATATACGTCCGATTGTAGGTAAGCATACAGCATCCTCCTTGAGCCGCTCCCCAAGTTGTGCCTTGATGGTGTTCACCCTCTCGAGCAGTCCCCGGAATTGAGACTCTGCGTGTTCCTTCTTACTTTCGGCATCTTCCAACTTCCGTTGCATTTCCTCCATCTCTGTGGTGTGTTTGGTTTGTATTTCCTCCAGAGACTTCCGCATATCAGTCACTTCGGCGCGCAAGGAGTCTCGATCTCGCACGAGAGCATCGAACCGATCTTTTGACTGGACGGTATCATCAACTTGCTCGACATTGTCGCTAGTAGGTGCATTCGTGGAGCCGGCTTCCGATTGTCCCCCATTTTCCGTGGCTTCAGGCTTGTCATTCTCGATCGCGGCAGCCTCAGCTGTATCGGGCTGCAGATCCTATTCGTTAAGTTCAACATAGGAAGAAAGTCATTATAATGGCGCAAGGTCGCCTACATTTGCCTCGACCGGTTCTTTTATATCCTGGCTCGCATTACTGCTCTCGATATTGTTCGACTTTGCGGGATCCTTATTCTTTTTCTTGTTCTTCGATTTTCCGCCGGCTGGTGGACGTCAGCGAGAGATAAAATATAATTAAGATAGATGAATACGCAGAACTAGGATGTACCTTCGGGCATTTTTTTCCTTTTAGATTCCCGGAACAGGGAGGTCTTCTCTGCGGTTGATTAGTTAGTATCAAGGATACCGAACTGTTTAAGACTGGGCTGGCGGCCATAGCTGTCAACATCACTAGCGCGGGTGATTGGATTCTTCCGGCGACCGCAGCTCCAGCCTGCCCGCCTACACATCACACGCGGGGTTCTTTTTACGCATATACTACTCCATATGATTTCTATTCAGTTATTATCAATTGCATGTGTTCTAAACTTTAGCCTGTGCACAAAATAAACGAATAACCATTCTTTGTCGACGAATCGGTCATTTTTTATCCCTCCCTGCTACCTCCCAAATCTGAAGAATGAAGAGGGTCTCTTCTCAGACATTTTAAAGGAGTTTGGAATTTTCCTAGTGAGCAATTGCTGGCTGACAAAATATGAATTCAGGAGAATAAACGAGCACTAATAACAAGTCGCTAAATACTTCCATATTGACTTAACATAGTGACATTTTTGTCAGTCACGCGAGTTCTGTCCAGTTTTTGCGGGAATTGCTTTTTTATATTCCATGACAAAAACCTAGGTATTACTGGGATTATTGACTCACTAGGATTCGCAGTTGCAGCAGGCGTACCTAACCCCGCAATACCACATGGGAAACTGATGAAAGTATGCTTTTATCAATCGCGAATTGCTGGGTTTAAGATTCCAAATAGGTGAGATAAAATCGCATGCATAGAATCATTATCCCCGAATTCTACCCTTGCAGGCAAGAGAGCATGACTCGCTGGCTAACCTGAAGTAGACAGGTGCAAGACCCCAAACAATGGAGGTGCTCTTGACTCGATGAGACTCTGCAAAAAATTGTCATGAACATATCTATTGCAAACGGAGAAAAAGAGGTTCATCGAGAACCAGTTGTAGCTCATGTGCTTTCAAGACAGAACAGCTCATATTGCGTAATATGCAGTATCAACAGCAGCATAGATATGCAAACTCCAGTCCGGTGATGATACTGGATCATAATAGTGTGACTCGATACGTATTCTCACAGCTTGCAGTTCAAGGACAACGATTCATAGGCCTCCCGGTTCGAGTAACCAGTACTATGATTTCCTTCGGACACCGGCACCGACAGTGATCACTGACCAGTTGTATAGGCAGTATCTTCCAACAATCGAGGGCAGCTTTGCTGATCATTTCAAGAAAATTATGACGCAAGGTGTTCAGGAAAGCTGAGGGAAATTCATCCTACCCCGCGCTAGCTTTCTATAGAGCCTTGTCTCTACTTCATGTTAGAGCCAACCTCATCGCTACCCGCAAAGCGACAAACTTTAAGATCAATCGCTAGTCTAGTGATTTGGTTAAAGGAAGTACTACAAGGCCTATCCATAAACAGCTTTAGATCTGTCATTGGTCGGTGAAATCATGCTGTTAGAACTTTGGGCTTGATTGAAAGGTGCTACATATCTGGACTCGAGCTACACGACGGAAGGCTAGTTGACGAGGATGCATCTGTACTTCGTGAGGTCGTTGAGATCCACACCACAATTCTGGTGTATCAGACTATCAGCCAATGGTAGAATAGCAGAGAGGCGCGGTGTTTGAACTTTTTTGGTTGGCGGAGAATACGGATATTTTGCTGACAAATTGGCAAGTCATTGGTAGAGGCAGACTTGGTGAAATGCGAGACATTTCATAATTTAATCTCCCGGTTCGCGGCCAAGTCAAATAAAGAGGTATTTTCATCTTGTCTTCTACTCTTCATTGCTTTTCTTCGAAGGAAAAAAAAAAAAAAAACCAGCCGCCTCCGCCCCACTTACTTCATGCACCGGACCGTACGGATATGCCGACAAGCCGTACCAGTGTACGACAGGAAAGTCGTGTTTTTCATTAGTTTTCTGCGACTTCTGAGTTCCCAAGCGAGTGAACCTTGTAAAGCTGAACCGTGGTTTATATTATTGTTTACTGTTGTCCAGGAACAAACTCAGAATCAAGGTTTTCAAAGATTCACTTGGCTGAATTCGGGCTGTAAGTGAGAGAAGCTAAGTTTTAAACATCATTTGGGATCCTCTCTAATTTCGGTACAGCGGAAAACTTAGTATTCTGCCTCCCTAGTCCCTACACCAGCAGCAAACTTGCATTAGTCGATGCATACCATGGCACACCTCCGTACCACAGAGCGAACGGGAACTAAGAATTTAGTAATTCTATAGCACGATATCAAGCATCCCAGCATTTATGGAGTACCCAGGTAGTCCTACATACTTACAAGCCACCTCTTGACCGATGAATCAGGATCTTTTCGGCCCATTCCAAAAATAACGGAATACGAAAATAAAAAAGGGGGGGGGGGGGGGGGGGGGGTGATATTTAAAAAAAAAAAAAAAAAAGGAAAGGAGTAACACCCCAAGTGATACGACAGCAAACCTTTTCCCCAACCAAAAAAAAAAAATTCCAAACCACCCCCCGAGCCCAAATTTTTTATTTGAACAAAACCCTTAAGCCAAGGAAAGTTAAGTACAAGGCGGGTCAACAAACGGTGTCCCCGGAAGAAACCCCACCCCCCACCAGGT